>UESW01001697.1:308663-382083 GCA_900491605.1 Calamus simplicifolius | reverse complement strand
TAATATACATGTCTATATGACAAACCAATTCTTAAGAAAGGTTTAAACATATCCATCTTAGGTTAAAAAAAAGTTTTTTTTTTTAAATCTTGCATAATTGGGATTAGATGAAGGCTTAATTTTGGCTTGCTTAGCATTGTTGTACCCCAATTCTCAATATCATACTGAGATTATAATGTTATTGAATAGTTGTATCTAAATTTTCTATAGGCATGTATTGAAAATCAAGTCTAAATAAAAAGTTTGAAATAGGGATAGTCAATTGTGTCAATGGATCGGGTCAAATTTATAACGACAAATGAGAATCAGTCAAGGCAAAAATTTGAGCATGTACCCAACATGTATGTTACACAAGTTACACAATACAATATGCATAATCCATTTAATGATTAGATTATGTTTGGATTGACATGAATGCATGACTTATATGATCTATAAAGCCTATATAGCTATATAACCTATTTAATACTTGTGTATATATACATGCATTATTTATTATATTTTTAGTTTTGAGGATTAGGGCTTTGAGTTATGAATTGTGATGCTATATCCATTCGACATAATTTTAATTTTTTTGTCCATTTTCATCCAATTATTGGATCATATAGTGATAAAATAATAATTAATTAAAGAGTAATATTAAGTTGAATAAATAGGTACCGTGTGTCATGTTCGAATTGGCAAGTCAAGTTATACAAATTGACCCATTTAAAAATCAAATTAATTATAGGCTATTTCATGTTAGCAGGTCAATTTGGGATACAACTTATTTATTAATCATGTTTGATAGGTCAATTCGATTAATATAAATCCATTTATGCTTAATCTAAACTTGCTAACTTCATGTTGAGTTTGAGTCATGTTCATGAGTCATATCCAAAATTACCACCATAATTTGAACTTTCTCATGCCTATAACTAAGATAATATGTTTTTTTGACTTTGGCTTGCATTATATCTTATTGTGGTAATGTTCTAAACTATTAATAAAAGATAATTAATTTCTAAGTCAAATTTTTCTCAAGCCATGCACTAGAAAGGTAAAAGTCCCTCACCATAGAATGATGTATCACTTATCAAAAAATTAAGCAATATGTACGCTAGTTTTTCTACTCTATGATAATAATGACTTGAATAGCCTTTATTATGTAAATACCTAGTGATTGTTTGTTTGTATGTTATTAAATGCTTTTAGAATGACGGTAGTATTTGTTGTCACTAACTTATTGATGCAAATAATGATCTATGCTATAAAGGCATATGACTAGTTGTTATCTTAATCGGTTATGCTAGCTTGCCTCACATTACCTAGATCAAATTTTAACCTAGATTGTATTCCTAATCTAAGGGTTAGATATAGTATATTACATGACTTTTATCTTAAAAATCTTACATTTTGCCTATTTAGAAAAGAAAAAAATAAATAAACATCTTAAAAATTCAATAGTTTATTATAAAAAATATATAATATATGATAACAAGTTTTTTTCATTTTTCTTATTATTATAGCTTAGTTGACTGCAAATAAAAGGTTGATAACATTTGTAGTTACTAGATTTAAAAAAAAAAAATTACAATCTATGGGGCAAAAAATATATAAGTGACTACTTATTTCAATACTTAAATAATCCATGTTGGTTATCTTAAGATACTACTATCATTAATTATAGGTATTTTGGTTAATTTTTCTTTCTCAATCAAATCCATCTTAAGAAACTCATGTTGTTATATTCTTAATCTTCAAAAGGGTATGTTATGACCCTAACATCTCTTATGCAGTTGTTTAAATTTTAACCAACTATATAATAAACCCGATCTTCTTATGGTTTCAATTCACAACTTTAAATTATATAAGTCCCCTATACTATTTTTAAGTACCATTTTCTTGACCATAACTATTATATAAACATAGTTTGGTTTGGACGAGGAGAAAAAGAGTCTTATAATATATATATTCATTATTTGAGGAGGCAAAAAAAGAGAGAAATGAATCTAGTTGGGCTCTATATTTTCTTATCTTAATAGTGCCAAGTGATTGAAAAAAAGATTATTATTATTATTATTGTTAAATTATAGATTTACTAGTAATTAGCATTACAATTTTTTCTTTCCTCTTTGCTTAATATTGTAGAAGATGGAAGCAGTGGTGAGCAATAAGTTAGGGTAGCCTATGAACCAACACCAAAAATATACTTCATGAGTTATCCATCATCTCTACTAAAAGACCTTAAGTATTAAATTAGTTAATAAATATTATGTATATCTTTTTTATTAAATATAATTGAGAAAAAAATCATTAGATATCATACATGTATCAAATAAAAAAAAGTTCTACAATCAATCGAGAACCAAACAAATCTAATTAGGTTAATTATAGGTTTATTCCAAGATAGGATTAATTCAATTCTAGATCCAAAATTTTAGAATCAATCCTAATGGGGTTGGTTTTAGATTTTAGCCTGAAACCAATTCAAACAATTTATGCTCACCCTTAGATAGAAGTAGCATTAAGTTCTTAATCTAGTAATATACTATTTTTATTAATTAATATATTAATCATATAGACCCATATAAAATTTAATTTTACTATCATGCTCAAAATCTTGAATGTGTTTGCGAGCATGAGGCTTTGCCTTAGGGTACTGTGCATCTCATATTTTTGATATGTTATATGTTATATATTATGCATTATATGTTATGAAGCTTCTTTTGTCTTGAGACTAACTAGACTTCTTTAAATACTATAATTGAAATAAATATTATCTTTAATGATGTTTAGAAATAGTATCGTAAAAATGAAAACATATATTTTTTTTTCATTTAATAGCCAAATATGACCTTTTTCTTAAAAAATACTATATATCATCTGAGTTTGTCCTGCAAGAGATTGTTCAATAATAGCTTGTATTATATTTTCATGATACAAAAATCATTTATCTTCCTTTATATATAACTTGTTTAGATGGTATCATTTTCAACTCATTCTATTCTACTTACATAAAAGAGTTCAAAAATTATAGTATAATACACCATAACTATATTAACATCAACCATCCTTCCTTCTACCCTTTTCTTTTATTCAAATCTTTAGTTTGAATCTAACTAATTGGGAGCCTACCTCATGAGCACATCCAATGCATGAATCCATCTTTAATGTTCTATCTAATTCGAATTAAAAATTGGTAATAAAATACCCATACATGCAACCGATGCTGTATGTATGGCAGAAGCTTCAACATTACCTTCTCTAAACTTTTCAAATCCTCAAAGATGATAAATTTTGATGTCATCGCTCCCCTAATGAGCTTTTAACTTCAACTAAAGAAACAAGATGTTTATCCAAAATATTAATAGAAGAGATAAATTAATGCATCTCCTTCCTCCACATGGCCGTAAAAAGACGAAAGAAGTAAGGTCATGAGAGGTTTTAGGATTTAGGAATGTTAATTTCTTCTTCTTTTTTTTTTTTTGAGAAAATGAGAGTGGGAGTGGAGTTTTATATGGAAAAAAAAGACATTTAATTTGCATGTTGACAATCTAAAATAGATTTAATATATATATTAATAATCTAAATAGAGAGAGAAGGAATGCAACTAGTATAGATTGGTTTCTTTTCTTTTCAAAAATTTGTTTAATAGCACTAATTTTTATATTTAATTAAGAATCATTACTAAATTTATAGAAAATAAAATATTTGCAAAACAAAATTAATTATGAATGGAGTAAATGAATATGTTAAGGGCATTTTCTTGGTCATGCAAGCAATATATATATACACAAATAAAAGTCTTAATTAATATTAAAATTTTAGTAGCAAATATATGATGATCATTCTCACTTAACTTGCTGATTGCCATAATTGAAGTAGGCCATAACTCCGTTTCACACCGTTTACTCTTCATTTGATTAAAAAAAAAAATCAATAAGCCTTGCTTATATTTCCTGTTCCACTTATCATCCACTAATTAGCATCTTCAATAGCCCTAACTAATAAATATATATTTATGAATAGATTTGAATTCTTCTTCTTCTCTAATCAACATCAGTCCAAATTTGAAGTCAGATACTTCTGTAACAAAAATTTTTAGTCATCAATGGAATTATATGAGTGATATTTACTTGAATTATTTAAATAATTTCATAGTTATCATTATGAAATGAAAGCGTTACTCACAGCACTTGTCATATATTTTATTTTTTTTATTAGATATATATTTTTTTATTTTTAAGAGTTTTTATTTGAATTAGTTTAGAATAGTATGTCTATGATCCCAAGGCTTTGCCATCTCAATGCCAGTGTAATTATTTATATTTTAAACAAAAAATATGTCTTTAAACATAGAGATTATAAAATAACTAATTATATTGAAAGATCTCCGCTTACCCTCGTCGGAGATCGATAGATCTATCCCTACTCGTCTCTTACTCCCTCCGAACCGATGGATCTCGCCGCCCTTTTCTACCTTCTCCTCTCCTTGTCCGCCGCCACTCTCACCGACGTCGGGAGGGTCGAGGGCTCGATCCACACCTACGACCGCGAGCCCTTCAAGGAAGTCGGCAATGCCTTCCTCCTCTCCGGCGGCAGCGAGGGGATCGTCGCCTCCAACCCCGCCGCCGCCGAAAGTTCAGCCGGAATCAATGATGGGCGCTCCTATATCAGGTAATGGAGCAGTTCATTCTAATCTCTACGCCTTCCTTATTCTTATGATAAAAACAGTAAAACAGTCTGCTGAGTTTTTGTTCTACTGAAATCAATTGGAACTGAGATCTTTTTTTAATCTATCTTATTATTAGTTCTGGAGATAGTGAAAAGCCAGCGTTCTTTTTAAGTTGCCAAACTTTCGGATGGTGATAGAGTGGTTTTCTTGAGGATGTGAGATGAGGTCTGGCTCCTCATTTCTGAAGCTATCAAGGACAGCGTGGAATGTTGATAAAATTGTGGAAGATTGATTTGATTAGGTCAATAGTTAACTCAGCTGGTGCCCTATAATATCTACGACCGAAGAAAGGGCTTGAGCATAAGATGAATGGAGCAGATATGAAAATGTCAAGGTGTATACCAGCTAAGGTGTGCAAAAAGAATAAGAAATGAAATGATTATGATTGAGTGAATACATGAAAGAGAATAGTGAATTTACACTAAACTTGTTTTTTATGTTTCATGCTACTAGAGTTTCAAAATGTAGAGTCTATATAATTTCAAAACTAAAGAACTTTTTTCTTTTTTCGAATGTGCTTTGAACAACTCAGAAGGAAAACAGTTTATAATGAAACTTGTTTTGTTGCTTTTCCTCTCTATTTTTTTATTTTGTTTTTAAGAACAGAAAAGATAAAATGAGTGTGCAAGCAAACAAGTCTTTGATTTATCATGTCGTCATTCCTTAGCAATATTATCAATATAGTGCTAGATAATCATGAGAATTTGATGAACCATCTTCGGCCGATATCAAAATGAAATGATATAAATATTAGACTTAGACATGTATGCTGCCATAAATGTAGAAAGGATAAACTTATGATTGAGTACATTAGAGGACTGCAACAATCAAGAATGAAGTGATGGAGAGCCAAATGAAAAGATATGGGCAACAGAATCATGTTATGAGGGGATCTGGGAAAGGAAAAGTACTTTGATGAAAGACTCAATAAGAGAAGGGAGGACCGAAGTTAACATAGATGGAAGTTGCAAAAAAGATATGGAAAAATGTGAAATAGCATTAGAGATAGTCGTGAATAGGAGTGTCGGCAAATGAGAATTTATAAAGCTGACCCCCAAATTCCCCTCAATGTTTGGATGCTTTGCTTTTTTGAAGCTCATTGGAATTTCTTTGATTGAACAGATCTTATTTCAAGTTTCAACCATCTATTACTGCAACCAATGTCATTTCCATTCTTTATGTATTTAATCTGGCATATCTTTATGCTATTTTTTCAAGATACTACATGCGCATAAATGTTTCTTGATGAATGATGAGCCTCTGCAACATGACTTGTCACCATACTTTTACATGAGTTCGGTCTCAGATGGTTGATGATTGGTCATTGGATGGGGTATAACATATTGCTAAAGTCCCTTCATATGTTGATTATGACAGATTTGTGAGAATCAACGTATTTAGCTAGATCGGCTGTACTTTTAATTATCTTAACCAGCAATCGATACTTCATAGATGTGCTCTATTATGCATGAATTGAATTAATCTAAAATTAATGTGTGTGTATTGTATTGATTTTTGGATTTTTGATATGGATTGTCGTAGGTCCTGGTCTGAGATAATAATGCTCTGGTTTATATTTACGGCCTGAAGCCAACCCAATAGATTATTGGGCTCATTTTCTAGACCCAAATCCAAGATTTAGAATTGGATTTGGTTCGGGATACCAGGTTATTGGCCCCTATTTCCATCTTAGGTATTTCACTAGAGATTATAGTGCTGGTTGTGATGTACCACATAAGCATTTGTGGTGTTCCTTGGTTGCAAATATGATAAAGCGGATGAACATTGATATCAATCATTTTGATGTGCATTGCCTGATGTTAGATTGTAGTGCGATATCCAAAAGTGGAATGGATAACAGTACATGATGGTACAGGTTGATACAAGTGTCACATGGATTGCACATTAGATTTAATGTGTGCATGTGCTTAGCTGAACACACTTGTTTGTTCCAAGCACTTGCCCCTCATGTACTCAACAAGGCATATGGTTGTAATTTTTCTGCTTATGGTAGTGAAGTACTTCATCTTTTCTGTTAGGATGTACTATTTCGCATATCTAATTGCTCAACGGTTGCAGGTTTGAGAGCATCACATTCTGGAGGACCAAGTATTCAGCTGAGCAGCACTCAAGCATGGAACATAGTACTGGGTTGATCCAAACTATTATTTTTGAAGCATCTGATCGGGATAACATTGGTGGATCTGCTTATGGTGGACAAAGGTCCATATGCTGTACCCCTGATCTTGCTAAGATTGAGGGTTGCAGACAAGGCGAAGTTATCAGGAGATCATCATCTGTAGATTCGAGTTGGCCTGTTGTCGTAAGCACACACTTTAGTGCAAATTATATGTCAACAACATTGGAAGCTGGGGATATTCCTATAACAAAGACTGGAATGTATAACTTGTTCTTTATCTCCTGTGATCCAAAGCTGAAAGGACTCTCGGTGAGTGGAAAATCAGTCTGGAAAAATCCTGGTGGTTATTTGCCAGGGAGGATGACTCCCTCAAAGACATTCTACGTATCCATGTCATTGGCATATCTGCTGCTAAGTTTCATTTGGTTTGCTCAGTATGTAAGGTTTTGGAGGGATATACTGCCATTGCAGAACTGTATCACCCTAGTTATTGTTCTTGGTTTGTTTGAAATGACTCTGTGGTACTTTGAATATTTGAATTTTAATAACACTGGCATGAGGCCTGTTGGGATAACAACTTGGGTGGTGACTGTCGGAGCTGTCAGAAAAACAGTTTCTCGTCTACTTTTACTTTCTGTTTCTATGGGATATGGTGTTGTCAGGCCAACTCTTGGAGGTCTTACCTCAAAGGTGCTTCTTCTTGGAGTAACATATTTTTTGGCATCAGAGTTGCTGGATATTGCAGAAAATGTTGGATCCATCAATGACTTCTCAGGCAAAACAAGGCTCTTCCTTGTCCTTCCTGATGCATTTTTGGATGCTTTCATAATACTCTGGATTTTTACTTCTCTTTCTTGGACTCTAGAAAAACTACAGGTATAAAACTAAAGCTAAATATAAAGTTTTATTAGTTATACTAGTAGACTATTTCAACATTATGCTTTTGAAAACTCTGGTTTACTTCTTATCCTTTTGTCAATTTCCCATGCCAAGGGCTCTATGTCCTACATAATAACTTGGTTTTAGTGCAAAACCTTTTAGGCAAGGAGAAGTTCCGTGAAGTTGGACATATATAGGAAGTTCACTAATGCATTGGCAATTGCTGTCATTTCTTCAGTTGCTTGGATCGGATATGAGGTAGAAAAACTTCTTGTTACCTTCAGTAAGATAATGATTAGTATATCATAAAGTTCATATCTGCAGGTCCTTTTGCATTATAAACAAACTTTCTTCTTAATCTGTATATTAACTCAGCATGTTGCTTGACCCTTTTACTTAGGAACTGAATGTAGGATATGCATGTAGGAAATTGGAAAAAGAAAGAAAAGGAATACATGAGAGTCATTTTTTCAGTAAAATCTGTAGCAAGAGAAAAATAAAGGGATATGGAAGAAATTGTGATAAAATTAGTACATAGTTGATGAGATGGATCAGTGCTTTGGAGTGAGCGAATGGCACAACTCTCGAAACAAGATAAAATTGTTGCAAGGCCCCTGATATTGCCTGAGTCAATATGTTGGGTAACTAGAGGGTACAGAACATTGTTTCTGCTCTTTGTATCATAGCATGCCATGCAAAGCATTACCAGATTGTACAGGGACTGAGTGAACCTGCATGACTTTGGGTATCAGGTATTGATCTAGTATCTGAAAAAAGCACTAAATTATGGTGTATCTGACTCCTATTGATAAGTATAAATTTATGTAACGATGCATTGACTGATGTATTATCTACTAGAAAATTCCACATGTTCCTTGTGTGCAAAAATGAAGAGAAGCTCACATAGAAGAATGGGAGGTTTCTGGAGTCTAGCACGTGCTGGACTCTTGGCATTTAATTTTTCATCACGGCTTGTGAGAGGCCACAAAGTCTGACATACATGCTTTACTCCACACCTTTCCCATTATATGTAGTGTAGATGCGGTGACTAATATCATTGTATGTGATGAAACAATGTTAAAATCAAATCTTTGTTGGAGTTGTTTCCCATGGAAACTTAATAATTACATGGCATACTTGTTTTAGTTAATATGAATTTTATGTGCATTTTCATAGGTCATTAGAAATAGTAATGCATATATTAGAGGATTCATTATGTGTTGTGTTGAGAACTAGGCATAACCATAAACATTCATCCTTTCAGAGATACCTGAAATAATTTAGTCTATGAAAGAAAATGTTTATTTTTAAATCTTAATGTTATTTTAGAGTGTGCATGAACATGGTTCCATATTTTGCATGTAGATGCATAGATTTATGTAGCGTGGAATTCTGGCAATTGCCCAATAATACATTAAGTTGAATGGTAGAATGACTTGAACAATGATGATGATGTCACCTTCCATGTAAACTAATTATTTATCATGGAAAATAAAGAAAGACTCATGTGATGTCCAGTTCAGGGATTTTCCATAATTTGAAGAAGTTTAGGATTTCTTTTCAGAAACATGAGATTGACTACATAGTCCATATCAACATGTTATTACTAAACTGACCTGGCACACATTGGTCTGTAAAATACATAATATTAGGTCGATGGAGATGTGGAATTTTTTTTAGTAACTTGTTATTGATAGTTGTACTCCCATTTCATCTGTAGTTGAATAATATATTTTGCCACAGAGAGAGAGAGAGAGGAATGCAAATATTAAAAGAAATCGAATATCTACCAATTTCTCCTCCTACCCATGATAGATGTTCATGTGGCAGTGAGACCATGGCTGGTAAGCGACTTGACGTGGGCCTCTTGCTTAAGTATGTGTTAGAAATGTGTGAGATTTAGGATTTTTCTTGTTAAAATTATTGCATGATGACATGGGATATGGATGCATGTGGTGGAAGAGTCCTGTAAACCATGATCTTCACATGCATTGCATAGAAACAGAATTTGAGATTTTGCATGTATGTAAAATTGCAAGGCTTCTCACTGCAGTAAAATTGTTTACCATCTAAATAAAAATCCTTCATTGTGAAGGTTTACTTCAAGGCAACAGACCCCTTTAGCGAACGGTGGCAGAGTGCATGGATCATCACTGCCTTCTGGGACATTCATTCCTTTGCGTTGCTCTGTGTTGTGTGCTACCTGTGGCCACCGTCGCAAAGCTCTCAAAGGTAAAATTATTGCTTTGCACTCTTCAAAGAAGGTTACTGTGTCAACTTTTAACTCCCTTTTATAACACAGATATGCATATTCTGGTGAAACTGGAGAAGATGACGATGAAGAGGCTCAATCTCTAACCAAAGGGACATCAGATGGTGACTTAGGACTGGTGAAGCTTGATAAGAAAGAAGGGAATGTGATTCACACTAATGGCTTTAATCTTGAAAACAAGGCTGAGGAGGACAAGCAAGAGTGAGTACATGTTGGACATGAATACTAATTGCATGAAAGAGATCTGTCCAAGATGGGGAGCCAAAGATCCTCTGCTGAGATCTCAGTACTTGGATAGAAGTCTCCTTATTACTATTGTTTTTCTTCTTTATACCTTTTTTACTTTCACCTTCTCTCCCTGGTTTGCAAGTACTAGTTAGGGCACAATGTGCATCATTTGTAACACATGGCTGTTCTGTGTATTTATCTGTAACTGCTCTGTACATACATGATGCGGTAATCAAAAGCATATACTCTAGTGAGTCGTGATTTGCCCACCTGGTTTGTTTGGATACTAAATTGCTCTGGAGACTTAATTAGACAGGCTGGACAGCACACAATTTCAATCTCATATCAAAACGAACCTATCTTATCAGAGTTAAAAACCTTCAGTAGGGGCTTGAAGTTTGGTGTTCCATGTGGTTCTACAATGGAGAATTCCCGAAGGGTTTGTTCATATATCCACACGGGGCACAGCAGTTTGTTCATGGGGAAGATACGAACAACAAGATTCAATGGATGCAATGCTCATACAGATCGACGTTCTTCATTACCACTCGCGGGAGCTCCCTCCATGCGGGCGGCTTGGTGCAGTTCGATGGCAGGCATAGCAGCTATTGCTCAAGGCTTGTCGCCGCCGAGCAGGCTCTGAGAACGAGGTGGCGGCAGCAAGAAATAGACTATATGGCTCAGCAAACACTGGAGGTGGAGGACACTAATAAGATGAGCGAAAGAGGAATCGAGCAATTAACAGCAGAAGTTTTGATTTATAACAGATTTGAACTTCAAATCCTATCAATGCAAAAGTTTATATCATACATAATCTTGATCAAATCCTAGGGCATTTTTAATGACAAACAACATGTTTTGATCTGAGTAAGCAGAAACAGAGTACCCAAGCACATATGAGTTTTGGTTCATATGCTGACAGATGTTTCAATCATGATCCACGGAGATAATAGCTATCCTCAACAGCCAGGTTTTAGATATTTTAATTATTCTCAATCAGAACTAACAAGGTGACTCTTCGATCTAGATGACCCATCCTAGGTTTTGACCTGACTTAAACTTTTCTAAATAAAATCATCCCTAAATGACTCCAATAGTCCAGTTACCAAGATGCAGACCTGCTGTTGGATAAGATAATAGTGAGGAAAAACATAGCAAAACAGAAGAGAGAAAACAATGATAACCGTTAATCCTAAAAGGAAATTAAAGGCACGATTCAATCGTTGAAACTCAAATTACAAGAAATTCACATGCCACAGTGGCATTAATTGAATAATTTCTTTTGAAATATAAATATACAGTTATATTTAGTATGAATATGAGAAAAAAATGCCTTTAAAAGAAAATTCTGGCATCCTAGGTAAGCAAGCCCTTTCATTTTGGCTTCTTGTCCTCTGAAAACCTAACTCCTTGGATTATCCATCGAAATCAATTACAAATTATTGCCAAATACTTTCCCCCAAATAAGGGCTATTGCTCCATATAAGGTGCATATGTTTCTTTACCTGACTCATTAGTGCTTTTCCTTGTTCTTTTTCCCCTTTAGGCACCTGTCCTGCTTACCTGGAGCAGAACCAAACAACAGTATTTGATATCATCCATGACCTCGCTGCCTGATAATCTGGTTTTCTTCAGGCTGGATTTTCCCATCAGATCACAAAAGATTTTCAAATGCATCACGTGATTGTTCATATAATTGGCACATTTCAAATGCCTCACGTGACTATTCATATAACTGGCGCCACTTATGTACTGTTAGTGCTGCCTTCATCTTTAATAAATTGACCATCATTGGGGCCGCCAACATCTTTCACAATTTGACTATTGTTAGTGCTGCCTTCATCCTTCACAACCGACTCCACAGGATTCATCTCAGCCCAGACTGCCGCATCCAAATACCCAAGCTCATACAGTTTGTCAAGGATATGGTCTTCAGCAGGTTCTAGTGCCCAGTTGAAGAGCTGAAATTAGCAAGTGGGAACAATTACTGATAAGCAAGAATTTGCTAAAACATGATACAATAACAAGCTGCCTTTTAAAAACTAAAAGCACCTGCCGAGGAGTAGCTCGATTCTCTGGATTGCAATCTGGGCTAATTCCAATCCCATTCAATCCCAATTGGCTGATGGGGAAAGCACAAACACGAACCTGCATTGTAACCAGGAAGAAGACCAAATTTTTACATTTCCACTAGAATCACACATAGCAAGCAGACATATAAAGTTGATTCCTTCAATACAACATTATACTGATCTCTTTTTTAAGCAGCACTGCTTGTATCTAAATGACCTACAGGAAACTTAAGATAAGTACCACGTGAGGTTATCTGGTGGAGCCTGAACGTATTGCTATGACAAGGGAAACAAGTATGTTAGCAAATAATGACACAAGTTACAAATTTGTTATGACTGATGGATCAAGGACCCGGTTTAACTTGTGCTTCAAGACGAGTTAACAATAAATATTCTTGCATATGTCTTGTTATTAAAGATATGAAGATATTTCAAGGAGGACTGAATATGTAACAGATGAAGAGAAAGAATGCTATTGGAGTGCATCATAGATGCACATTGGGGACACTCGAGGAACATTATATATGACATGAAGACTTGCCATGTCACATAGTTTAGGATGTTGGTAATCAAGAAATTGCATGCTCCAACATTGACGGGGCATAGAGTGCTGATGTAGATGTCCAATAAAAGAGGGATAAAGTTGTATTGATAAACTGAGGAAAGTTAAACATTATTTAACTTGAAGATAATGTTTAGAATACAGAATAATACAGAATAGAATAGTTTATTCATGTTTTGATCAAAAGAGGAAGCGCAAATAAAGAGATCAAAGAGCAGGAAGATGGATTTTGGAAGGTAGACTTATGATTGCGTATGGAACTACAGAATTGGTGCAAAAAATTATAAAGAGGCTCGATTTTATGGACTCAAGAAACAGCTTGATATAGAAATAAATAGCAAAAACAATTTAACAACTTGATACGAAATAGTGTTATTTCTTACTTTATCTAAAATTTTAAAATAGCATACTATATATGTACCTTTTAATTTTATCTTATTTATTCCTTTGTTTGTTACCCTCCTTCGCTCTTCCCCTTTTAGGTAGGCCCTCCTACCTGCCAACTGACCTAAACTAGAATCATTGGCATAACACAAGGTGGTTAACATCAGGTTGAGACCCAATCACAAATCTCATTCACTATTTTATGGGCCCTACTGTGCTTCATAACTGATCCTATTATATAATGGGTAATGGTTGTTATTATTTTTGTCACAGTCTCAAACATATCTGATTTACATTATAGTTATTACATGTCGAAGCAGTGTCTCTGTCATAGCGACTACTTTCTTAATGTGGCACAACAAGAGCCTAATCAATATTTGAATTTGCATGCAGCATAACCAAGATTAAATTGAAAAAAGATTTCGTTTTGATAAAGCACTGTTGCATGCACGCACAAGCACACCAATCCATGCAATTACATGTTGCTATGGTAATAAGCATCCAATTAATTCAGCTAACAGGCCAAGGGTCACAATGTCTTGAATAGACAGATTTATGAAAATCTGACGGACATTGTGCTTCAATCAACAGTATGAAGTCACCTCCCACACTTGCCATGAAATGTGCTATTAAGGAAGATGATGTGCAATGCAATTCTATCAAGGAAAAGATTTCTCAGAAGTGGTGCCCTAATAAAGCCATATGTTTAAAGCATTTATGACATGGCATTGTTCCTGTAAATGCATATATTTTTATTGTTTATGTGGCTATGTTAGCATGACAAGTCTGTCTTGTGCAAGAGACTCATGAAAATGTTGTGCAAAACTAGATTGCTACCTACAACTGGGTTAGAACTAGAGCTGCAGTTCCTTTTGTTATAAAATAGCCATAGATAGGGATGGGTTTGGGTAACTTATTCATGCCGTGACAGCCATGCATTATGATGGTAAGATGCTGGCTTCTTTTCTCAGTGGCTCAAACAGACTTCATTGGATGTGCCATTACACAGCAATTGGCTGACTTGAGCAAGCCTGGATGAAACCACATTGTCAGGATATATTTAAGTATATGCATGCAGATATACTTTTCTACATGCATGTCAATGCTACCACTGGCAAATATATTAGATTCCATAAGAACTCCCCCTCGCTCACTTTGAAATGGACACATTTTCTAAAATGTGCTACAATTATTTAAACAAAAATGACATATTATTACAGAAATGTCACATTAGAATTGGCTGAAGGATTGAACACAAATAGGTCTTCATAAAGGCAGTGCTCAGGAAATATCATGTAAGGATATCTTAGTACATACAGTTTCTGAAGAAGACGTTGGTGGCATAAACAATGTCAAACCGCCATCAATGCACAAGCGGTTACGGAATATGGTAACAGGTCTGGGAGCCAGATAGCTGGACAAGTTCAAAAATTAGTTTATTTATCCTTTCACTTCACAAGCACAAGATTAGCATTGCAAAGCTTAAAAGCAAAATCCAGAACCAGCATACCCTGGAATAAAGGAAGATGTGAAGACTGCATTAATGAGATCTTCTTTAGAGTCAAATTGATCCACAAGTAAACCCTTTGGCCTCCAAAATAATTGAGTGATAGCGACTGAGCAAAAAGAAAATCAGTAAAAACTAAGTTGTTTTGGATGACGCTGATAATAATATAATGCTAGTACAGATATTTGAAGTGATATTTAAAATATTTCAAAATTTTGAATTAAATTCCTTGGCAGGTCCTCTAAACCTTTTAATTTGAATTAAATTACAATTAGCAAGCAGTGTTCAAAATGAAGAATCTGATTGGATATTTTACAACAAGTGACTAAATCATGTGGCACGTATCAGATAACAAAATCACTTATCGTCCAAGGGATAGGTGAGAAACATCAACAAACCAGGTGTAAATAATAGTGCCTAGGGTAAAAATAAAATGATTCTTAAAAGGAGTAAAATACAAACATAACAACATAAATAAGAGTTATATAAAGAAAAAGATGGACAATGACACAAATATAAATCTCTAGGAACAGGAAGAAAAATTAAGAGCAGTGAAAGAAAATACCACCAATTAAAAACAAATAACTCACTCAGGCCTGATTCTGGCCATGCACAAGTAATAAGCTAGCTTACCACGAACCCTTCCACTTGACCTAATGTGTACATCATCTGGCAGAAACTTGATAAGAACATCCCTAAGTACTGCCTGCACATCATAACACAGAGGAATATAATATAATAACATTCCTTTATATAAGCAAGATTACAAGCGCTCAAGAAGCACTCCAAATAACTAATTGTTAAGTTTTTTTATTATTATTGCTTACAGGAAAGCAAGGAGCATATCGCGCATAATTAAATTAATTTATAATTAGGTGGCAACAAACAAAAAGGATGGTATGCTATAATAGAGCGTATCATCCCATACCAATCATATCTTATCATATCAATCCCGAACCAAGATTTGAAAGGAAGGCATACCAAGTCTTCTTATACCAAACCAATCCTCATACCATACATACCAACACCATATTATGATACTAGTATGGGGTCTAGTACCAAGATTGCGAACCTCAGGAGGGAGCATGGGCCTTATCTCCAATTCGAAAAGAAAATTACCAAGAGAGTCATTGCAGTTTTTAAGCAGAAAAGACACTGAAGGAATACTCTAAGCACCCAATGACCTAGAGAAGGAGGTACTCAAAGACTAACTAAAGTCAAATCCATGGAACCCTACAAAAACGTATGAAAGAACTAACCAAGCCAGTAGCGGACTTTTATCGCCAATAAGTCCTAAGTGAAGACATCTCTCTGCTAAAACACATTTTCTGTATCCAGAAAGTTTCTTTTCGTTTCCTTTATATATCTTCATTCCGTCATCACATTCTTTTCCTCCATGTATACTCACTTCTCCCCCTTCTAACTCTGTAAACTTTCTTCCTTTTTGTTGGCACAGATGAACATGGCCAATCGCCATAGAGAATGTGCACACAACACACATATATATATACATATATATATATATATATATATATATATATAAAGGGGATTTCCTCTTTAAAATGCTTGCTCAACTTGAAGGCAACCGTGATTTTACCTTTTGATTCCATATCCTTAACTTAAACTGTTGCCCTACACCATCTTTTAGTTTCATCACCTTATAATGGTTTAATTGTATTTCAAAGCACAGAACTGAAATTTAAAAACCTATATCAAAGTCCTAACCATATGGTTTAATGAATGAATCACAACACATAGATCCATATATTTTGTCTTCCCTATTAGTTGGATGACATACAATGCAGACACCAGCGAAAAGGACTAAATAATCAAAATCCCTGGAGGTGACAATAGTTACATGAATGAAAAATTCATGCTGCACCTTAAAAAAAGGGAGGTGAAAACAATTTTGAATGAAGAATATGTAAAAAAGTACACTAGAGAAACCAACACAAAAGCATTAAAAGCTCTGTGCATCTGTTCTCGCATATAAGGCTGCCAATAGTCCCAATTCAAGAAATGCTACATGGCGTCTCCAGTCAAACATTCTTAGTTTAAATTGTCCAGCATGATCTGATGCATCTAACATGCACATATTCAAGGATCTCTATATGCATTTAACAAGCTGTTCTTGAAACAATAAACACTCTACAGGATTGCAAGTGTTAAGTGCTGTCCACACCATAACCTCTATTATTACAAACTAAATCAAAGATGCAAATAAACCTTCAAGTGAAATGTGTAACATGAGCAGTCACTGCCTCTGTATCTTTACATACAACCAAATCATTAGCATCCAAGCCCTAGAGAATCTCATGAATCACATAAAGCTCTCTCTCTCTCTCTAAAGAGGGAAAAAAAGAAAGAAAGAAAGAAAAGAAAATCTCAGAGTTAAGCTGTATGATACATTGTAAAATACATGGGTAAATTGCAGCTAGTGAATGCTGAAAGTTCCCATTGTATCTCAGAATGACACATTTCGTAAATCCCTCCAATAAGCCCATATCACTTGCTCAGACAAGAGAGGCAAAGATAATAGAATACAATACATATAAAAACCTTTTATGGATAAATTTTTCCCAATGAACAATGAATCTTCTTTTTGGCCTCTTAATAAAAACAGAAGTCCAGAAGACTTAACTTCAAATAAAAAAAATGAGGATTTAATCCCAAAAATGAGGAAAAAAGCACACAGTTTGTACACTTAGAGATGAATCCCTTGACTACTTCATGCAATAAATGATGCTTTAATTTATAATATAGGGAATAATCTCAAAAATTAATTACCTAATAAAGACAACTGGTACTCCAAATTCAAAATATTCCAATATATTTTTAATTATACTTTTTTAAACCTGTATATGCAGCTACATAGGCACATAAATACTATATTTGTAGTTTTTTAAAGTATTTACTATAAATATGTTATGTTTTTGAATTTAGTTTAAACAAGGAAAACCATTTAAAATAATAATCGCTTTGATGTTTCTTTTAATAAGGTTGAGCAGAAACCTGCCATGAAATCAATAATTTTAACCACGGCTTAGCAGTGAAATTAGTGGCACATTAGAACCCTTAATTTATTAAAGAATCTTGAAACCCTCTCTTCATACTCTTAGCAAAGTTTTGGGAAGTCATCTAAACCTACCTATGCAATGTGCTACCCGATTTTCTTTTAACAAAAGACAGTCAGCTCAAACTGACACACTCATCCTGAGGACTCTAGCTGTGGGCAATGACATTTGGCTGAAACCTTCACACCATAAAGTTCATGTGCACACACAAAGAAATATGCATGTGCATATGCGCAAGCACGCACACACGTCCATCCACACAGACACTCCCATGTACATTCACATGCATGCATACAAACACACAGACATGAATGTCTGAACAGATGTACCTGCGCACATCCATACATATGCAGGCATGCATGCACATTATGCGCAAACACATGCATGTGCACACATGGATGAACATAGCTGTGCACACAAGTGCACGTACAGGCAACACACATATTCAGAGATACATACGCATGTAGACTCACAGGCATATACACACAAATACACAAGTCTCCTGACCTAGTTGTGCTTTGAAACTAAGATAACCTTGATAACATGTCAAAGAAAGATTCCTCCAAGCTCTAACATGTCTAGAAGATTTTTTTTGTTTGTTTCTTTATCATTTTCCTTTTTTAAAATTTTGCAAATTTTCCTTGTATCTTTAGATGTAAAGGTCTTTATTTCTTCAGATTCAAAATATTCCAGTTTTGAAAAGGTTTCAGTTTCAGATTCAAAATGTTCCATTTCAGCCAATAAATTCCTGTGAAATATTGGGCTTCTAAACTAAGATATAAAATGTTAATTAATCTACCATGGATTATGAAGGTAATAGAGGTGTTTAAAAGCTGCATCTAAGAAATTATTGCTTTGGCTTCTAATTGATACCATCTGTGACATGCCCTCATCATTTCCAACCTGTAATTTGATAACTGAAGTGTTACGCATTTAGCTGTCTTATTGATCCCCCTTTTTTTGGGGAAGATGGCCTAATAAGTTGGTTCCTTTAACCGCACTTTCATGCAGTCCAAACAATGGTTTAAATCCCGATATCACTTAGCATACTAGTCTGGTCCCAGGCAAATAGCATTAGGATGTTACTGTTCCAATTCTTGGGACAGTTTAGCATTCCAATACCACAATGAGATACTCAACTCAACTTAACTCATCTAAGCCTTTTCCCAACTACATGGGCTCGGCTACATGAATCTGCTTCCTCCACTATACTCTATTCAGGACTAAGTCGATATTTAAATTACAAATAGTTATATCTTTTTAATTATTTCTATTCATGTTAGTTTAGATCTACCTCTACCTCTATCCTTACTATAAATTATTAAAAGATCATTCTTTCTAACGAAGCATCTAAAGGTCTACATTATATATGTCCAAACTACCGTAATCGATTTTCTCTCATTTTATCTTCAATTGGAACTACTCCTATCATTCTCTTATATGTTTATTTTTAATTTTATCTTTTAAAGTTTTACCACATATCCATCTTAACATGCGCATTTTTGTTACACTTAATTTATTCATATGTTGTTTCAATATTGCCCAATACTCTGTTCCATATAGCATAGCTGGCCTAATAGCAGTTTTGTAAAATTTTTCTTTCAATTTTAATGGGATGCGCCGATCATACAATATTCCCAAAGCACTCCTCCACTTAATCCATCCTGCTTTAACTCTATGATTCACATCTTCACCTATTTCACCTTCTTGCTAGATAATTGATCTCAAATACATAAATTTTTTACTCGTTGATATCTCTTGGCTTGCAATCTTCACTGTTTCTTTATTTGTATTTCTACCCCTGCTAAAATTACATTTCATATATTCAGATTTAGTTCTACTATTAAAACCTTTAGATTGTAAAGCCTCTCCAAACTCTAGCTTAGCATTTACTCTAGATTTAGGTTTATCAATCAATACTATATCATTTGCAAATACCACAACGAGATGTATTTCTTTATTTTCAACTTTTCATTTTTTACTTTTTATCTTAAATTTTAATAATTATTTAAATATTTTAAGATCCTTAAACATGGTCTCAGTCAATGGCGTCGATGTACAGTGCCAATATAGGTTTTGAGACCTCACAAAGAGGTCAGATTTTAGGGCCAGATGGATTTGGGCTCAGCCTCCCTCTTTCCACTCCTTTTTTTTCCCTCTCTCTTCCTCTCTTTTCACTCTTTGGGCTTGAGGGCCTCTTATGATTATACATAAAAGAAAAGAGAGCCCATAGCAGGGTCACAACTCTTTTTTTCCCATACAAAGGGACCCAGTTAGGTCCTAGTTAGTACTGACCAAACCAAACTCAGTAGCAGCCAGTCTTGATTGGTTCCAACTAGGATGGACAGGACATCAGGGTTCATGCATGAATCAGTGTCCCACACCCATCCTACATGTCAGGATGGGTTGGCACCATCAGTACGTTAGTCCTTGAGTTCAGATGATGCATATACATCACAAAGCATGCTTCTGAAAATAGAGAATAAGAGCAAGCATAAAGCACAAAAATATAAAAATCTGTGACATTTTATAATGTGTGCAAGTAACCATTTGACATAACATATGAACTACTATTATATCCTCGCATACTAACATTACAGGTTAGCTAAGAAAATGGATGAATCATGACTAAACTGAATCTACTCAACTCACTTAAGCCTTTTTCCAACTACATGGGGTCAGCTATATGAATCTGCTTCCTCCACTCTACTCTATTCAAGACTAAGTCGACATTTAAATTACAAATAGTTATATCTTTTTTAATTATTTCTGCCCATGTTAGTTTAGGTCTACCTCTACCTCTATCCTTACCATAAATTGTTAAAAGATCACTTTTTCTAATTGAAGCATTTAAAGGTCTTCGTTGTATATGTCCAAACCATCGTAATCAATTTTCTCTCATTTTATTTTCAATTGGAGCTACTCCTTACCATGACTAAACTGAATATCGATGCATATTTTAATGAACGAAAAATACAATTGGCAAATAGAAACGATTAATTCAACAAAAATCATTGCTAAGTAATAAATACCCCAAGCCGAAATGCTGTGCCTTTAAGCCGGCAATCTTCAGCCAGAATCTTGGTTACTTGTAAAGCATCTTGCATGCTTTTTCCGGAAGCAATTACAGCACAGACTATTGCACCAGCTGATGAGCCAGCTAATGGCGTGGTTTCCTAAATCAGTGAAATGATTCAACTCATAATGAGATTGGAAGAATAGTCATATATAACATGATCTCATCAAATACTATTAGCAAATGAAACAGAATCATACAATAGCATAAATTGTGACATTGGCATATCAGAAACAAATCCGTCGTGTCATCCACAGCCACATATGTACAGCATACAGGTCATTTCAGTACATCAACAAGCCAACTTCATTTTTTGAAGCATTTCATAGGGGGAAAAAATATTACATGAAAAAAATCCAATAATATCCAAGAGATGAGTGGTTTAAAGAATGCTATGCAACAAATCCTGAACGAAGCTAAAGTTCCAGAAACTTGAAGCAGAACCAGTCATTGGAGGTGTTTAAGTATCTTGACTTGTAAGATAAGCTTGGTATTATACTAAAGATATTAAAATACCCTAGCATCTTACTCTGATCAAAGTATTCCTTACTTCCTTTAGTGGTTAGGTCACAAGCATCATTTGTAAACCAAAATCCACGAAGAAAGGCATATATAAGTTTACCAAATAGATCGGAACAGTCTTATTGATTATAAGTACCAATAAATGAACGGGAAATAACTATAACCAGTACATAAATTCTTGAAGAGATATTTTGCATCTTAATTTGAATAGGTAATGACAGCATTTGCACCTATAAATCATATGTGAAGTCTTCTGGTAATGTCTACATCAATTCACTACCTTTTTTCACCTTTTATTGAAGAAACTTAACAAAGGAACCAAAACCCAACATTGTCACCGGTTAGTAAGAAAGTCGATGCACTGGAACTCGAAGTATTTATCCAGCACAAAGCCTAATTCCATTTCTTAAACAGATTTAAACCAAAAAAAACACCAGATAGGAGACGTACAGAGAAGTCCCACTGAAAGTTCTTCCGGCAAACAGTTTCACGGACCCATCAAATATAAATTTCTGAAATTCTTTCCCTTAACCTATATCATTTACCAGACTACATTTTAAAAATCTATTTTTAGATTTCCAGAATGCAATCCACTCGCAAGAAATACTCGTGACGAGAGCTAAAAGAATTACCTTAATGTAGCCGTTCTCGAGAAGGAACTGAGCGACCCCAAGATGGTAAGGAAATAGAAGGCCAGCGGCCGAGAAGCTGAACCCAGGACTCGTCACCTTCTTCCTCTCCTTCTCGCCTCCACATCCTTCAACCTCTGCTCCCAAATCACCTCCCGGTCCACCGGATCCCCCACCACCGAAGCAATCGGCTCCCCGTTTCCCGAGAAGCTCCCCTCCTCCCGATCCGGGAGCACCCCCGGGTCGCCAGGAGGCGCTGAGACAGGGGCCGCCGATCTCCTGCTGCGGAGGAGCAAGGAGGCGAGGCCGAGGAAGAACTCGCCTGTGACGACGGCAAGGGACTTTTTCTCCGTCGGCGGCGTCGGCTGCGGCGGCGGCGGCCATCTGCGGCCGCTCTCCCCGTCGGCCCTGGTGCGGAACCTGGCCCGGAGGGGGAGGAGGCGAGTGTTCGGGTTGGGGTAGGGTTCGGGGGTGGAGAAGGGGAGGGGTTTGGGGAGGAGGGAGGGGATGGAGCCGAGCGAGGCCATGAGATAACGGGGAGAGGGAAACCGCTTCCGAAGCATCTACGTATTTATAACGCCACGACAATCGATACGAGAAGAATCGCTTGCCCGTTTGCGCCTTCGATGCATGCAGTGATAAAGAATGGGAACAGAGGGGCAGAGACCTGCGAACCGGACGGTGGCAACGCTTGGTTGGGAGGAGTGGCTTTGGTTTGGGCACGTGTTGTTTCCCCGCCGATTTCGGGGCAGATTGTGGAAGGAAAATTGGCACATATGCACGCATGCATGTGGAAGGAAATAATGCAATTAATTATTTTAAATAATAAATATTTATGATTTGATATATTGTTTGGTGGACTAATAATTTGGTTTAAGGTTGTGCTTGATAAATGATAATCTATACAAATTATCTTAAAAAAAATGATTATCCATACTTTATCAAAGATATAATAATTTAATAATTTTTTTAAACAAAATTACTGTTTAATCATTCTTTACTCGCCTTCTCTTCTATTAACATCGCTAAAATCTTCGTCTCTTTTCAGTTGGATAGCTAATCTCTAGGTTGTTTAGGGTTGTCTTGAAGCGCAACTAGATTTCGACATCATCGATAGTTTTAAAAATTATTTTATAAATATAAAATTTTTAAATATTATTATTTATAAATATAATTTTTTAATTAAATATAATAATATATAAATTTTTAATAAATTTAATTTAAAGAATATAGTAATCAATATTACCTTAGCATTACCTACGAATAATCTATAAAGTAATAATTTATCTTATAGATAATCAATATTATTATTTAGAATTGCAACAAATGTAACCTTTCTTCTCTCAAGACCATCATTAATTTTAAAAATCAATTATAAAAAAATTAATAGGTTTTTGTTGATAGGTAAAGTAGGTAAGCATGGCACATTCCAATTAAGCTTATTTTATTTTAAAAAGTATTTTTTTTCAAAATATTATTATCAAAATCAGAGTAAAATTGACTCCTCACACGAACGGAAATGAATTGAAATTATTTCATCAAATCAGAAAAAATCAACAACTATTGTTGTATCAAAATAAAAAATAAAAATCATTATTTTCTTATTGTATATTTTTTTATTGTTAATTATATAATTTGGATCAAATAACTTAGTTTTGTAATTTTTATTATTAGTCCTGACTGATGTTAAAAATAGAGCAGGAACTCAAGGCGGAGCCTCGGTCTCAACTGACGCTGTCTTCCTTAGCTGACCTCCCGTCACCTGCCGTTTAATAATGCGCCCAGCTTCCTAGCCCTCCTCCCTCTTCATCCCCTCCCCCTCGCTTTCTTTCTAGGGCTTCGCCCCTGATGCGAAACCCCAATTCCCCTCCGCGATCGAGCGCCTTTCCGTCGCGGGATCTTGCGGGTGCGTCTCGGCGGCTCCCCATGCCGCGAGCCACCTAGAATGAAGCTGAGATCCTTCCCCCCATTGCCGCATCCTGCTGCTCCTCCGCCCGTACCGTTGCCCTCGTCTCCATGGCCCCCCTCCGGTTCGCCGTCGCCCGGGACGTGGAGAGCGGCCTCCCCGAGGAGTCCTCCATCACCAAGAAGCCCGCCGGCGCCCGCGACGCCAGGTTCCTGCTCACCCGTTGGGAGGCCGCTGCCGCCGCCTCCGTCTTCGTGATCTTCGCCGTCGGCCTTTTCTGCATCTACTTCACCATGCCGGAGGCCGACTACGATCAGATCTTCCGGCTGCCACAAACCTCGCCGATCTACGCGCCCTTAAGTGAGTTCCCTTTTTTTTTCCCATTTTCTGCTGAATGTAGGTCGCTGGTTTGTCTTTTATTCGCTCTAATTGGAAATCCGCTTCCCCCTTTTGGAATATATAATATTACGGAAGCAGAATTTTGAGTCCTGTCTGGCGATGGATCACAATCTCTACCTACATATGTCTTATGATGTTGATAGACTGCCTTGCCGACAAAAATGTCATTGGATTCATTCTGCTGATCAGATTTGATGAGGATATATATATATATATATATATATATATAGCTTTCACGGGGGAGAAAAGATCTTTTTTCCAGCTTGATCAACTAAATTTAGGGTTAGGTAATTTTGGGTGCACGACATTTGTACAAAGTTAGAGTTTTTGGAGCATTCTGCTTTCCCTGAAGTTAGTTGTTGGGGAGGTAGAGGTTATCGAGCGTGAAGTCCAAAGTCACCTTATCAAAGGTGATTAAGGGCCCTTTTGGTATTGCTTCTGTTTCTTGGTTTTGTTTTCAAGAACCCAGGAAGAAAACTGAACTTGACTGAACGTATATGCCTGATGAAACCCTTTTGTTTTTAAATTGTTTGGAGAACTTTAGAGATTTGGTGGAAAAGATTTATTGCTTTCAAAAAAAATGAAAATAAAAGCAAGGAATGGCCGTTTTCCATGCAATTGTTATTTCCAATATCAATCTCCAAGTGCTATTTTATTTATTGGAATGCAAATAAAAACACAAAATAACAATAATACCAAACAGGCCCTAAGGTAATCTTAGTGCACAGACACCTTGTGATCTTTGAGAGGCATGGTGTCTGCAAGTCCTCTTTTGTCTACTCCTCCTGGTGATGCATACCTTGTGCCTTCTATTTACAGGTGAAACCTGATTTCTTGGTGTTCTGTCCTTGAGGATCCAGGCACTTGTTTAACACTTCTGCCATTATGCAAATGAAAGATTGGTGGTAGTTGTGTGAATAAAGTAAGAAATCGATTTTGGCTGTGGTACCAACACCTATATAAGATGGGGTAACTGGCCAAGGCATTGTGAAAAAAAATTACTAGCTAGAGTACAACATGAAGAGTTATAGTGATAGAAATTTGTTCCATTGGACAATGAAATACATTTTTTGGGAGATTACTTCATAAATAATATTTACTTTGCAATTTCCACGTTAGATAATTGCAGGTGCATTCAATCCTATGATCCACCTATAGTTGTGTGAATAACTAGGCTTTATATCCTCTAAAGAAACATATTTAACCTACCGAGTCTTTATGGGCTTAGCTATGGGAAGATTATCTTAGATAGTTCATGAGTTTATGTCTAGTTTGTTCATTTATGTATTTGGTTATTTTCAATCAAGTTTGATGGAATCGGGTACCGGAACCAAACTAATACTAGACTAGTTCAATTGACAACATACCAGTGGTTCGGGTTGATGCACCATTTTTAATTATTTTTTAATTTTTTAATATTTTTCTTTTTTATATGTTATATAAGGCTGAGAGCCTCTTGCCGACTCTCATTCTCTTTACTCTTTTATTTGTATTCAAAATTATTTAAGTAAATATACATTTACTTAAGATTTCTTAGAAAAATAAAGGAAACATCCCATTTGAATTCAATAAAAATATCAAAAAATCAAATTTTTAAGAATGAAAAGTTAACTTTTTTCATTCAAGAACAGGTTCAAAAAATTTCAAGAAATCTCAATTTAGCAAATATCAAGTTAGGGTACTTCTTTTTAGATTAAAATATTAAAAAATTAATTTAACCTCGAAATGATGAGAATGCAATACCCCAACCTCCGATTTAGTGGCATGTCATAATTTGGACCTTAATAAATACGTTTTAATCTTAGCTTTTTATGAAAAGTTTAATTTTATGGTTTAGATAAGCTGTGTATCAAGTCAACACAAGTTAGTATGAGGTTCACTATTACTATGATCTTATGTAATTTGAAAACTTTATAAGTTTGACCAAATGTTGATCAAAACCTTATAAATTACATTTTAAGATTATTTTTTTTGATTTTTTTTCTCATTATTTTTAAGTTAAATTGATTTTTAGATATTTTTATTCAAAGTTGAAGCATCCTAACTTTTTATTTGCTAAATTGGGAGTATTTGAAATTCTCCTATTTTTTTCTTGAGAGGAAGTGCTGATTTTTTATTTTGAAGAGTTTGGTTTTTTTGATATTTTTGTTGAATTCAAACAGGAGGTATTTTGCTTATTTCCATGAGAAATTTTAAGTAAATGAAGAGAAAAGAGGAAAGAAAAGAGAGGATGGCATTTATTTAATTGTTTTGAATGTAAATAAGAGAAAGGAGAGGATGGAAGCTCACAAGAGACTCTTAGCTTCCCTTTCTCATTTTAAGTGAGTTTACAAGAGCCCACATCCTACCTAACCCACATCTCAAGCCATCCCACACTTAAGCTTGAATCGGGTGGTTCGACACAATTGAACCAGTTTGCTGGGAAAACTGAAGTGAATAGTATTTTTGAACTAATTTTTAGCCCTTTCAATTTAGTTCGGTACGAATTGGCTGATTTGGTTCAATTCTGCAACCTTGTTTTCAACCCTTAAATTATAGATGATTGATTTTTTTTTGTCTTTTTACAAAAAAAAAAAAAATCTTAAGAAAAGAGAGCACAAGATGATGAGAGTTGACTAGCTTGCACAACATATATAGAGCACACATCTACAAGAGTTGAGAAACAAAACCAATACAAAGAGAGGAAGAAAGTGATAGAACAACAAGAAGGAAAACTCATGCATGTGGTTGCATCTCTCCCCCTGGATTTTGGACAGAAACACCATCCGCCTTGACCATTGGACTTTAGAGATAACAACCACCTAGAAGTTGACCTGGTGATGCTATATGATAGGAGTGAAGGGAGACTTCTATGAGTATCAAAACTTTCAATCTTAGGCCTCAAGCTATATTTCAATTCCTAGCAATCTTTCTTATAAGCTTTAGGAATCCATCTGGATTTTTCTTTTACTTTAGGGGAATAATTATAAGTTCTTAAACTGTCTGGGGGTCTCCCTCCACGATTTTCTTTGTTTTTCTCTGGAGAAATAGGAGTCCCATCTCTTCCCTATAGCTGTGGATGCAAGGGTTCGCCTGGTTGCCTTTTATGCAGAAAAGATATGGTAAAGGGTGAAAAAGGAGTAAAGTGATAAAAGAAAGGAAAAAGAGAGTAAATAGTGAAGGAGAAAAGAAGAGAATCATAGTTCAGTATGTCTGTGCCATCTCTCCCATCTTGTGGCTTGGAGATCTGAGCTTCCAATTATCAAATACACCACCAGTTAACACCATGATTACCTATAGGACTGCTGGTGTTTTTCATGTATGTTTTATTTTTCTCCGATGATTCACTTCTAAAGAGCATTGGTGCTTTGAGCTGCATGGCAACAGTTCAATTTGTGGCCTGACAACTCTTTGCATGTGTGCTTTCTGTGCTTCACTCTATTTCAATCCAAAAACATATGTAGGACAGAGGTCTTGAGTCCAGGTTACTTAATTGAAAACAATGGGATACGAGAATCACCTTTTCCTTTAAAAAAAAGGCAAGCATAACAAAGTAATTTCATATTGGTTGTAGTCTGCACCATTCTCTGCGCTGGAATTATTCTTTATTATTTATTTCTTTCTGCTTCGGATTGATGTGGGAACATTAGGCACTTTCTCTACATCATCTATTGTAATGTTTCTTTTGGATGTACTCTCCATTAGCACATATATAATGATGATATCTTTTTTTAATATATGGTGAATCTCTTTTGCAGAGATAATATTGCTGTGTATGCAAGAGATTACGAAGTGCAATTTATGCTAGGGTACTGTGCAACATACATCTTCATGCAGACATTTATGATTCCAGGCACTATATTCTTGTCATTGCTGGCTGGAGCTCTTTTTGGGATCGTCAAGGGGGTTGTTTTGGTTGTCTTTACGGCCACTGCTGGTGCATCCTCCTGCTATTTTCTTTCCAAGTTGATTGGAAGACCTCTAGTTAGCTGGTTGTGGCATGAAAAGTTGAGGTTTTTTCAGGCAGAGGTGTAAAAAATAATCTTTTTTACTTCATCAACCATTTACTTATCTTAAATGTGGTCTATGTAGCGTTCCTTTGTTAAACCTTCTTTAAGGAATTTTATTTTGTTAAAGCTAGCTTACATCTCCCACTTGATTGATTTATCATCAGTTCATGTCTGAGAATGTGTTCCTTTAAATGCAGATAGCAAAGCGCAGAGACAAGTTGTTGAATTACATGCTTTTTCTGAGGATAACTCCATCATTGCCCAACACTTTTATAAATGTGGCATCTCCAATTGTTGACATACCTTTCCATGTTTTTTTCCTTGCAACATTGGTTGGTCTTATTCCGGCATCTTACATCACTGTTAGAGTAAGTTTCTTCTAAGTACTATATTCTCAGCCTTTCAGCTGTCACTCTGTTATATATCCTTCTTGATAGCATTGATTTTTTTCCACTACATAGCAATTTGTTAGTTTTGATGGCCAACTATTAGATTAAGATGGAGATTTAGAATGCTTCTATTCTTTCTACCAGTTTGTGACAATCATTTTTCCTTTCTAAAAATTATTTACCGCAGTTAGGCCTGGATGCAATGAATCTTTCGTGGTTTTCCTCCCCATTTTAAAAATGGAATATTGATACTTACATTTCATTGAGTTCCTGAGCAATTGAAACAAAGTACTTTGACTCCTAATATTTGGATTTAGTTATTCCAATAACGTATATTCTCAGAACAAGAGGTTTTTTCTAGTTGCTAATTGACCAACTAAAACCTCATTAAAATTGTTTGGCTGATGGTGATTCTGTTTGTATCCAAAATAACAAATGACAATTACCTATTCAAACCAACAAGTGTTTTGCTTTTTAATCTCATTATATATATTTATATGAATGTTCATGCACATGCTTATGTTTGTGCATGCATGTGTGCTTGCATTTCTTTTTAAATCTTAGGTATGCACAGTGCATCCTTTAAGGGTAAGACTTGTGGCTTTTGGCTAAGACTTATTAATGTTCACAGCAATAGGGGCATTGGCATAAGATATCATGGAAAAGAAATAGAAACATGATTAGTGTCATTTGTTTGTTTTCAGCAAGTAGCTTGTTGTATCTGCTAATATATTCTCAGGCCTCATGATTTTTTTTCTCATTTTGACTCACGGTAAAGATATGTCTTAAATCTTGAATATGCATGGCATGTTTAACTTCTGAATATACAAATAGGTTGCTTAGTCGTCACTTGTCAGCATTTCAGTCCTTGTCATGTTGTACACTTAAAACAGTTTTTGTGGCATTTTGACAGGGGTAATAAGTGAAATATGTCATTCTTGACATTATTATGGTGCTTATTCTGGTGGCAATGGATAAGAACTGTAGGATTTTTTTTTTTTTTGGGTTGGCATTTTTTAGGTATGCAGTTATTTTTTTCAAGACCACTCTATTTATGTTACCATGACCAAATTGGATGTTGTTTTCTAGTTTAGGCAAAAGCATGGAAATGTTTAGAGAAGAGATTATCAAAGTATCTACATATGGTCTTCACTGACCAGAAATAATGCATATGATCGATCACAATGGGAAGTAACTCTGAAACGTAGCAAGAAAAATGTACTTAAATATTTTCAGAAATTGGTTAGGGCATATATGAAGAGATAATGACAAGCTTTTAAAAGTAATTATAGACTAAACAACATCTTCCTTGTTTTTCTAATGTATTGCTAATTTAATTCTCACAAGAATGAGGCAAATGGTTGGCCTATTGAAGTCAGAAGAAAATATGAAACTAGAATTGGGATCTTTGAGCAATCACCTTCTTGATATTGACCATAATGGCCTCTATACAATGATTTGCATAGAGTTAACTAGGACCTGCCTTTTAATTCATAACTAATTAGGCCTCTTATTCTCCTCGTCGTGAAAAGGATGTCAAAGGAAAAGACGCGGAGAAGAGTGCCCTTCATATCAGTCCTTTCTCAGTTCCAGGTCTTTTGAAGTAGATATTACATGCGAAACAAATTATGATGTGTTTCAATCAGACTTGTGTGCTACAGGATCTTATTTTGCATAAAAGTATGTCTATGAAGAGATAATTCAACTTTATCATAATCATATGGTAAAATTTTAAACAATATGATTGTCCTATTCCAGTTATATATTTAAAATGAAGAAAATATCAGTTGTATGTGTAAATGATTTGTTAAAAGCTTCTTGATTTGTTTTTTTTTAAAAACAAAATTTGGAAATGTTGCAAGATTTCAAATAACTTGGAGATATTTGTTACTATGGGATTACCTGTTTGAGGCTTTGTCTAGGGTACAATTTGACTGACTGGGCACCACGGGCATAAACAGCCAAGCCAGCCTTGTTGATCCTTGTGTTGGAACTACCTTGTGATCTTTTTTGAAATTGTTGGAACTGAGCTCTTGCAAGTCTTCTTGCACCCTAATTTTAGGTGAAATTCTCACTTCATTTGGGCTTTATTAGTTTAGTTCCTGTCACAAGCCCTTAAAACTTTACCTCAATGCCATTTTCATATGATTTTGACTGGTTTAGGTTATATTTCTTATTATTTTTGGTATTTCTTTATATCTTGATTAATGGTGAGGTTGTGCACTCTTAATAATGACACCAATTATGCCACACTGATATATACAAGATGTGTTCATATACCAAAAATTTTCCAAGATCCACTTTTTTCATTGTGAGCTTGTGTTGTGGATCTGGAATCAGACTGCTTGCAATTTATTGCAATCTTACATATTTTGTTTCATTGTAATTGTGTTTTGATTTCAATAGAGGCCCAAGATGCTTAATGAATAAATGGAAAATGTCTTGTTGGTGATTGCTTTAACACTTGTTGTCACTAGTCATTACTTTGAAGACCAGGCTTAATTTTTTCAGCTTGTTCACGTAATTTTTACTAGTATTGGCCTTCAGTTAGTCAATATGCATCACATAAATGTAACTCTTAATATTTCTCGTCTAACCGTGCGAATGTACTGTTAACCTGCAGGCTGGCCTTGCTCTTGGGGATTTAAAATCGGTCAGAGATCTTTACGATTTTAAGACATTGGTAGTTTTGTTTTGTATTGGATCCATCTCCATATTACCAACAATCCTCAGAGGAAGCGGACATACGAATGAGTCTTCTACAAGCAAGAAGGCGATAGTTCTTTGCTTTTATTCGGTTATAGGCATTGGCATATGTTCACATTTCATAATTTGTTTAGTTAGATCTCCAAATTTGTTTGGCTACTAAAAGGAAGCTGTATTATTGTAGAGAGGAAATGCAATCTTTTTACTGATAAATGAAGGAATCAACTTATTTTTGGTTTTTTTTGGCAGTCTGTTCTTGTAATGGGTTAACCCTGTTAACTATAAATGTGGTGTTTTGTATGCAGGTTAATATACAGAAGTTTAGTTTGTGAGGTCGTGACAATTTTCACTTTAATTGTCAATATCATCAACTATTTATGATTTTGATTTCTATAAACAGAGCTGTTTAGATTGTCCTTTAATTTATCAAAGAATCCGTCGTCAGTCTGGTGTTTGCTGTGGTTCCGCTGCAGGCGGTTGGCTGCATATCATCCTTGGCTGCTGATATTAAATATTAATTCTTGATTGTTGGGTTATGCTTTGCAGCTGATTAGAAGTAGAGCCTAACTCTCTATCAACTTCATAACTCCTATGTTCTAGATCCACAGAATGAAATTTTTTATGATCTGTTTAGATCTTAGAAAGAAATATCATTATCAGATTCTTTTTGTTAGAGTTGAGTGTTGTTAAAATTATAAGTTCTTTTCTTGGGATTCGGATGGGAAACTTTTGTAAAATACCTATTATAACATGTTTATTGTCAAACAATTGATTTTGATATATTTTTCAATACGTTATACTTATTGAAATAAATTTTGTTTCCTTAATTTTTTTAAATCAAAAATATGTTTATTTTATATTATTAGAATTGTTTAGTAATTCTTGTGCGTCAATCAACCTTTCAAAATATTGGCAGATATAAGGAGAAAATAGGAAATATTTTTATATTTAGAATTGCTTCTTATTTTTCTCTTGTTCTCTTAATTTTAGGGTTTTGTTCTCTTGCTGCTGTGTTCGTTGTATTTTGTTCCCCGTGTTTTTTTCTTTTTTGACAATATACTTCGTCATGGTACCACACCAGATGCAATTGTTCCTAATAGTTCGTCATATAAATGTGTAATGCATAAAAAATTTTTGTATCAAGTTTTGTTTAGATTTTTGAAGGAAAAGAAAACGAGGATGAAAAAAAAAAAGGGTAAGAAAGGATTGTTATTTTTTTTATCTGAGAAAAGGAAAGAAAAAAAAAGAGGAAAAATTATTTGTATGTTTATAAAGTCAAAAAAAAAAAAAAAAGGGAAACGAGAGGCCCTTATCATTCCTCATCCTTCCTTTTGAAATAAGAGTTTTTGTTGCATTTCACCTCAATCTAGACATACCCCAGAGAACCTTGACATCATCCACATTTCTTTTTATTAATCAAACATAATAGGCTTCCAATAATTTTTACTCCCCTCTGCCATGTCTTCATTTTTTTTTTTTTTTTTGTACAAGTAGATGATCACCTGTTCTAATCAAAAAATAAAATTTGTTTAAGTACAACATAGCAAACAAAATTTGTTTAAGTACAACAGGGCATGGGTTCCCCTGCTTCCAACTCTAGAATTTCGGAGTGATAGGCCACTGAAGCAGTAACCGCTGAGTTAGCTTTTCCATAGATATGTCAAATCTGAAAGCCAAATATCATGGGTCAAGGGGTTAATTAGTAAGTTATCGCATGGATCCTATCTGATCCATCAAATGATAGTGAGAGAATCTCCCTCAATAGAAAGACTGCGAACTCCAAGGATGTGAGTAGGGTAGAAGATACTTGCCCATGTAGTATAAAGCTCGGGAATCCACTCACCGTTAACAAGAGCCATTATACCCATGGATAACAAAGGCTGATCCTGCAAATTTGCCTCTAACACTTCCATCAAAGTTGATTTTGACAAACCCAGAAGATAGGGGCTCCCAAAAGATGAATATCATACGACGATGCACTACCAAAGTAGCAGGAGAGTCCTAGATGTTAGGACTGTTAGAATCGTGGGCTGTATGATAGAGTAATCGTGGGTTCTATGATAGAGTGTATACTCAGCTGATAAAGAAATAACTTTCCTTAATATTATATGGGAAGGTACAATCTCGTCAGTAAACATAAGAAGATTCCGAAATAACTAAATCTGATAAGCTATATAGGCCTAGGTAGCGCTCTATTGCTGGATGCCCCTTCGAGTATCTTAATAGATGAAGCGCAGAAAGAACATCCGCTGAGGACCGATACCAGTACCATCCTCCTAAATGTGGTGCTTCATAGGCTGTCAAATCTGTCTCGCTTTGGTATAGATGAAGATAGCATGATTGACAGTTTTCTTCTTCAAATCGCATATATTTCAAGTTTTATGCAAGTTTCTAAATAAAGAGTCTTATCCTGAAATGAATGGAAAGCTGTCAAATTGACATGGCATCCAACTGGAGCCCATCAGGGTCTTCGTTGGATGTCCCTGAAACCACTATTTGTACTTAAAACAGTTTACAGATTTTCAATTTGGAAAAGTCTTTGTACACGCCCCCGGTGCAGCAAGTCCTACGTGGGCTACACGCCTCTCCTGATTGGTCCACGTGGATCCTACGTGGCTGACGTGCCGGACGGTATGGCTCTGCTACGATGTTACGTTCTGATCGTGACGGCCATAAAAAGCGCTTCGCCTTTTTTTTAAAATTAGCGTGCAGACAAAAATGCCCTTTCCCTCAGCCTACTGCTACCACCATTTTTTCTTGGATTTATCTGTGCAAGAAAAACTCTTTCTTCCCCTTCGCTCTGGCTTTCGGATGCTAAGGAATTAGTCAAAGGTTTGAGCACAATCCTACGCCCTCGCTCTGAAGTCCGGTTGAAAGAAAATATTTCAGCTTCGAGGCAGGAATACATGGCTACTGAAGTCTTTGTACAAAAACTTCTGGAGGAAATGTCATCCGCAGCACGAAACATTCTTTCGTTATGAGGTTGTTGTGATTTATGAGCTTAACGATAAAAAAACTCTTTCTGATTGTAAAACATTCTTCCTATGGATGATGGTGCCGCAGAGCAGGAGTCTAAGGGTTGAGGTTGTGGTTTATGAGCTTGACGATGGCTTTCAGGATCTCCTACCAGCTAAGATGGCGGGTAGAAGTAGGGTGTCAAAGTATGGTGTCGTGGGTTTTGAACTAGGGTGTGTGGGTTTTGAACTAATGCTTTGTCTTAACGTTTTCTGAATGGGTAGGTTTCAACTAGGGTATCGTGGGTTTTCAACTAGGGTGTCGTGGGTTTTGAACTAATGCTTTGTCTTAACGTTTTCTGAATGTGTATCGTAGGTTTTGAACTAGGGTGTCGTGGCTTTTGAACTAGGGTGTCGTGGGTTTTGAACTAATGCTTTGTCTTAACATTTTCTGAATGGGTGTCGTAGGTTTTGAACTAGGGTGTCGTAGGATTTGAACTAGGGTGTCATGGGTTTTGAACTAATGCTTTGTCTTAACGTTTTCTGAATGGGTGTCGTGGGTTTTGAACTAGGGTGTCATGGGTTTTGAACTAGGGTGTCGTGGGTTTTGAACTAGGGTATCGTGGGTTTTCAACTAGGGTGTCGTGGGTTTTGAACTAATGCTTTGTCTTAACGTTTTCTGAATAGGTGTCGTAGGTTTTGAACTAGGGTGTCGTGGGTTTTCAACTAGGGTGTCGTGGGTTTTCAACTAATGCTTTGTCTTAACGTTTTCTGAATGGGGTTGTAGGTTTTGAACTAGGGTGTCGTAGGTTTTGAACTAATGCTTTGTCTTAACGTTTTCTGAATGGGTGTCGTAGGTTTTGAACTAGGGTGTCATGGGTTTTCAACTAGGGTGTCGTGGGTTTTGAACTAATGCTTTGTCTTAACGTTTTTTGAATGGATGTCGTAGGGTTTGAACTAGGGTATCGTGGCTTTTGAATTAGGGTGTCATGGGTTTTCAACTAGGGTGTCGTGGGTTTTCAACTAATGCTTTGTCTTAACGTTTTCTGAATGGGTGTCGTAGGTTTTGAACTAGGTGTCATGGGTTTTCAACTAGGGTGTCGTGGGTTTTGAACTAATGCTTTGTCTTAACGTTTTCTGAATGGGTTCATAGGTTTTGAACTAGGGTGTCGTGGGTTTTCAACTAGGGTGCCGTGGGTTTTGAACTAATGCTTTGTCTTAACGTTTTCTGAATGGGTGTCGTAGGTTTTGAACTAGGGTATCGTCGGTTTTGAACTTGGGTGTCATGGGTTTTGAACTAATGCTTTGTCTTAACGTTTTCTGAATGGGTGTCGTAGGTTTTGAACTAGGGTGTCGTGGGTTTTCAACTAGGGTGTCGTGGGTTTTCAACTAGGGCTTGTCATCACCAAAGACCCCCAAGGAGGATGGTCCGTTTGGTAAGGCTCACATGATAAGAGCGAATGGCAGCAAACACAAAAGTTACTAAAATTTATTTTTATTCATCACACAAAGAAAAGACAAGAAGAAAAAAAAGAAAAAAGTACAGGAGCCCTCACTGGGGCTTGTCATCTTCTCCGGGAGCTGACGAGCTCCCCCCATGCTGCGGGGCTAACTCGGCAATCTTCTGCTGGAGGAATGCTACTTGCCCCTCCAGCTGGCTGTTGACCCGACGTAGGAGCTCGATCTCTCTCGTTGAAATGGCTAGGTATTGCTCGGCCGCCTTTTGGAGTTGCTCGTGGTTTGCGACGACGAAGACCTCCGCATCGACAGTGACCGTTGTGCGGCGGCTCCCATGGGGGCCAGTCGATTGCCCCTCGCCTCTAGAAGCCATCTCAGTATCCAAAAATTTTGGAAGATCAGCTGAAAAGGTGATTAATGATGACATTCCTCCATCCATATTTAAGCTACTCATGGCGGGTGTTTCGATTGCCCGAGCTTTCAGCTCGGCGCCCCTATTGTGGAAACTCACCACGTGCCACCATCTCAGTGGGCGCTCACAAGAAACGAAAGGTTGCGCCCCCCTCGTGAACAAAAACTGATGTGGCTGATCCAACGTTGTTAGAGAACCATGAAGGAAGGAAATCGACGGAGCCCCCCCCCCCCCCCTTAGGCCTCCAAAGGGCCCTTCGGCCTCGGTAGCGTTTATGGCCTCATAAAGCCACGCGCACCCAATTGCTCTGAGCTTCAAGGCCGAGAGCTCCAAGGTCGAGAGCTCCAAGGCCGCTCCATGGCCGACAGCTCCAAGGCCGACACCTCCAAGGCCGACACCTCCATGGCCGAGAGCTCCATGGCCGACAGCTCCAAGGCCGACAGCTCCATGGCCGACAGCTCCAAGGCCGAGAGCTCCATGGCCACAGCTCCAAGGCCGACACCTCCAAGGCCGACAGCTCCAAGGCCGAGAGCTCCATGACCGACAGCTCCAAGGCCGACACCTCCATGGCCGAGAGCTCCATGGCCGACAGCTCCAAGGCCGAGAGCCCCATGGCCGACAGCTCCAAGGCCGAGAGCTCCATGGCCGACAGCTTCCAAGGCCGACACCTCCATGGCCGAGAGCTCCATGGCCGACAGCTCCAAGGCCGAGAGCCCCATGGCCGACAGCTCAGTGGCCGACACCTCCATGGCCGACACCTCCAAGCTGCCAAGCTCCCTCGCCGTTAACAGTGCCATGCAAGTGAACAGAGCCTTGTACGTGAACAGTGCCATGCAAGCTCATCCAAGGGCATGAGCAGGGCCATGCAAGCACTCCATACTCGACACTCTACGAGGGACAGTTGGCTTCAACTCAACATCATCCTTCTCCCCCCAATGGCTGTACCTTGGGACCCACACGACCCACGAGATAAGAAATCGTGAGTTCAATGTCACACGGTCCGGCGCACTCCGCCCGTCTCGGTCTCGGCGTCGGTCTTAGCAACGGCATCAGCGTTGGCTTCGGCAATGGCCCACTTCGACACGGCGTCGGTCTCGGCAACGGCATCGGCATCGACCTCCGCGCGGCCTTGGGCCCATCTCCTCTGCGGCCCACCTCGATCTTGGTGTTGGCCGTGGCCCGCTTCGACACGGCGTCGGTCTCGGCAACGGCGTCGGCATCGACCTCCGTGCGGCCTTGGGCCCATTCCTCCGCGGCCCACCTCGATCTTGGTGTCGGCCGCGGCCCACTTCGACACGGCGTCGGTCTCGGCAACGGCATCGGCATCGACCTCCGCACGGCCTTGGGCCCATCTCCTCCGTGGCCCACCTCGATCTTGGTGTCGGCCGCGGCCCACTTCGATGCGGCGCCAGTCTCGGTCTCGGTGACAGAGGCCGACAAGCATCGGCTTGCTGCAAGGAATTCCATGTGGCTTTACCAAGATCACGGGCGGTCACCAAATATTATGAACCGGCAATTACTAAGGTCACTGACGGTTTCCAAAAAATTAAGAGGCGTACTTATGACATACGTTTAGCAGTTAGTATGCCCACCTACGAAGAACGGAAGATATTACTCGGCTGTTACCAGTGAAGGGTAAGAGGGACCCCCGAACAGGTATATAAAGACCCCAATCCCCCAACGAGGGAGGGGAAAAAAAACTCAATCTCTACTCTCTCATCAAAAAATTTACTGTTCTACAAGTCACTAACTTGGGCGTTGGAGGGTCCACACCGGAATCACCGGTCCGGGACTTTTCTTGCAGGCCCCAGGAAGGAGACGGTGACCTTTTTACATCCTCGAAGGTCTGCAGAGACTCAGCTCGCTCGGCGCTCATCAAAAGTGATTTGGCAGCAACAGAAACCATTACTGAAGAGAGTGTGGGGAAACCAAATACTGCGATACCCTAGTACCAATGCTTCGCGACACCCAGTTGAAACCTCACGACACCCTAGCACCAATGCTATGACACCCGTGCTTAAAACTGGCCACGGAGAGAATCCCCGTGACACCCCAGGAGGAATTCGCCCCCCTCGTGAACAAAAATCATTACTAAAGAGAGTGTGGGGAAGCCAAATACTGCGACACCCTAGTACCAATGCTTCGCTACACCTCAGTTGAATTTGGCCGAAAATCCTTCGCGACACCCCAGTTGAAATCTCACGACACCTAGCTTTAAGGTGACGACACCTGTGCTTATAACTGACCACGGAGAGAATCCCCGCGACACCCCAGGAGGAATTCGCCCTCCTCGTGAATAGAAACCATTACTAAAGAGATTGTGGGGAAGCCAAATACTGCGACACCCTAGTACCAATGCTTCGTGACACCCCAGTTGAATTCGGCCAAAAATCCTTCGCGATACCCTAGTTGAAATCTCACGACACCCTAGCTTTAAGGCAACGACACCTGTGCTTATAACTGACCACGGAGAGAATCCCCGCGACACCCAGGAGGAATTCGACCGAAAATCCTTCGCGATACCCCAGTTGAAACCTTACGACACCCTAGCACCAATGCTACGACACCTGTGCTTACGACACCCGTGCTTATAACTGACCACGGAAAGAATCCCCACGACACCCGTTCTCGACACCTCAGTTAAATCTTTGTGACACCCTTGTTATAAACTTATGACACCACTACGATATATTTGAATAAGGCGGGAATTTTGACGTCACCCTAGTTGTAATTCGACGACACCCTAGTAACTCAACTATGCCATCTTTTCGAGAAAAGTTGCAAAATGTGGTAGTTCCTACAGGTTTGCGTATCAGTGTGATGTGATCATAGCGATCCTAGTGTCCTTTGTATTTCTCTGAGGTCGGCATAAAAAATTTCTAAACCCTAGAGGTCCTTCGTTTGTTGCTCGAGAAGCCATCCTTCGTTTCTTGCTCGAGAAGCTACTGGTGTCCTAAATTTCTTCCATAGTTCTTTCTTCCATCTACTTCATTCATGGAGATAAGTGCTTTCATTTGTGGACGAAGATCGCGAACAAGGAAGAACCAGAAGGAGAAAATGGGAACAAAGCAAGGGCATCGTTTTCATTCGAATGAGGATGCGGCTCCTTCAGGTATGTTTATCCCTATGTTAAAATATTATGACATCCTCTCTTAAAATTTATGACACCCTAGTTACCCCTGTTTCAGTTGACATGAAAATTGTTTCAGTCCCCCCAGTGAAGGCTTCCCAGCTGTTTAAGAATAGTTGTAGGCCGCCGTATACGTTCAGAAGGTTTGGAAGATGGGGTTCACTAGACGGCATACAAAACTTATTCGAAGGATCCCATTTGGTGCCTTCATCGACATGCAGACGTTCACAGTCGACGGGCGACTGCTAGCAAACATCATAAGATGTCACAATGGAGGCGACGAGTTCATTTTCTGCGGAAAGCCAGTTTTTTTCAGTGCCGACGAAGTCGCACTCATTCTGGGTCTTCTAGCTCATGGGAAGAAGATCGACACGTCCAGCCAATTGTTCAACGGAAGGTTGTTCAGACGTTTTGGCCAGGGTTTAGATCTTCGTCAAGAAGGTTTGGAGAAGTTAATATTTCAACTCTGATCATCTAAGGCACAGGAGGATGTCGAGACACCGTCCGACTTTGGATCGCCTACATGTTGGCCATGTTTTTGGCTCCAAAGTCTAATCACAGATGTCCACGGTTTCTCATCCAGCACTTGATGACTTAAGTCAACTGGATAGCATCACTGGGCTTCGGCATTGAAGGAGTTGATTGTTCTGGCTCTCCTAGAAATAGCTGCTTGCTTGTGTTCCGAGGAGCCGGTCCACTCAAAGAATGTAAAAAAAGTTAGGAGGCAGCCTACCCTGTTCGGATGCTCGGCAGCACTGGTGGTAAGGATATTGAGATGCAGAAATAGTGTTCTTAGTATAATTTCTTTGTTAATATTATATTATTTAATATCCAAAAAATATCATGTTCAGGCGTGGTTCCTCGAGCATACATCAATGCGAGCACCAGCATATCCCGATAAACTGCCCCGGCTATTGAAGTGGTATAACCACCAAATGAAGATCCAGTCGGTTCGGGTTGCCAACTTGCAGCCTCATGACTTGGTAAGCTAGTACATTGCTCCATTGCTCTGACCATATTTTTCAACTTAATGTGTCAATATTTTCACTTAATATTAATTTGTTATCATCTTGCTTTGCAGATGGAGGGAGCTACTGTACCACTGTCAGAAGAGCGCTGCTTCTCACTCAGCAGACAGTAGCATCCCCTCAACCAACAGATAGCTGCGCAGGATGTGCCAAGTTGAGGACTGAATTGGAGTGCATTAAGGATCAACTCGACGATGTCAGGCACATGCTGTCCATTGCTGAGAGCCTCCTCAGTTCACTGCTAAAAAAGGAAAGTAATGCAAGAAATGATGAGGACAAGGGAGACGGAAAAACAGAGGAGGGGCATTCTCTAGAGTTGATCCTCCGCGAGCCTAGTAATGGAAATACTAAGGAGAAGAAGATGGAGGAGGACCATTCATCCGAGTGTCCAACTGAGATGGGAATGCAAAAGCAGAGGAGAAGAGATTGGAGGGATTCATTGGATGATAAAACAGAGCATGGGAATGAAAATAAAGAGGAGAAGACGGGGGAGGGGCATTCTACGGAGGGCCAAGAGGAGTCCAAATCCGATAATAAACTTGGCACTCCTGCGCCAAAGGGTGATGATATGAACATAGAAATCATTGGAGTGCCTTCGCTTGTTAGGAGGGTTAAAAAAGAGCCGAGGAAGCGTAAGGCATCCAAGGTCGTCGGAGATTGTTATGAGACAACCCATCCTAAAAAGTCAGCGAAGACAGTGGGCACGTCAAAGCCCAACACAACGGTCGAAGATGACCAATTATTACAATTTTTTTTTTTGAGCGAACGACTAACCGACGAGATCGTCTACACCAATATATTAGGTGGCGTTGTAACAAGGAAAAGTCTTCAAGATCTCATTAACAATGAAATGATAATAGATGATGTAAGTATATCAAGAAACCTTTTCTAGTTGTTGATTTTAGAATTATATTAATCGGTTTACATTGCATTGGCAGATAATTGATGTCGGCCAGGAGTTTCTGATGCGCAACTGGACAGAGCATCCGAACCGATACCATAAGTGCATATTTGCATCAGTTTTCGTATCCGCTCTGTGTCTAACTTCTTCATCATTTGCTCATGAACTCGCTGGAACAACAGGGGCCTTGATATTTGACAATGTATCCGATGAAGATAAGGCCCAATTTCAGTTTCTTTTCACCATAATAAACTCCGATAACTCGCACTGGCATTTGGTTGATGTCGACATGGAATGAAAGGTGTTCATGCACTTAATTCATTAAAACGCAACACCAAGTACAAGGCCAATGTAAAGAAATGGCATACAATTCTTGGCCACATATTCCATATCTACTGCGATAAGGAGGATGCGATGACTTGGCCGATGGAAGAGATTTCAAATTGCCCAAGCCAACCGGTCGGATCGCTGGATTGCGGCCTATACTGTCTGAGATACATGGAATGTCTTGCTCGACGGGACAATCCTGATATGAAGATGGATTTCACGGATGAGGAAGTCAGAGATTACCGGCGACAATTAGCTGTGACGATATTGAGAGGGGCCTGAACCAAAAGATCAGCGACCTTGTCAAAAATGTTCTTAATTTTTTATTTCTTCTTTGAATAAAAATTTATATAATTTATTCATATTAATACTGTTTCAGATTTAATGCAAATGCAAAAAATTATATTGAGAACAGGGGTGTCCTCGATTTATTCATATTTATTCCTTTTCTACTTCACAATTTCTTAAGTTTTCATATATGATGTCGTAAATTGAATACTAGAATATCGTAAATTGAGCACTGGGTGTCGTCGCGCTAAAAGCTTTGGTGTCGTACGATTTTTCCTTCCGCCTTTTGGGTGTCATCGCGGTAGAACTAGGGAGTCGTTAGCCAGAGCTTGAGTGTCGTCACGCTAAAAGATTCGGTGTCCTTTCGTGAGTTCTGGGATGTTGTAGGATTTCGCCTTTAGGGTGTCACTGCGGTAGAGCTAGGGAGTCGTTAGCCCAGAGCTGGGGTGTCGTCGTGCTAAAAGCTTTGGTGTCATACGATTTTGCCTTCCGCCTTTCGGGTGTCATCGCGGTAGAGCTAGGGAGTCGTTAGCCCAGAGCTGGGGTGTCGTCACGCTAAAAGCTTCGGTGTCCTTTCGTGAGTACTGGGATATCGTAGGATTTTACCTTTAGGGTGTCACCGTAGTAGAGCTAGGGAGTCATTAGCCTAGAGCTGGGGTGTCGTCACGCTAAAAGCGTCAGTGTCCTTTCGTGAGTATGAGATGTCGTAGAATTTTTCTTTAGGGTGTCGCCGCGGTAGAGTTAGGGAGTCGTTAGCCCAGAGCTGGGGTATCGTCGCGTTAAAAGCTTCGGTGTCGTACGATTTTTCTTCCACCTTTCGGGTGTCGTCGCGGTAGAGCTAGGGAGTCGTTAGCCCAGAGCTGGGGTGTCGTCACGCTAAAATCTTTGGTGTCCTTTCGTGAGTTCTGAGATGTCGTAGGATTTCGCCTTTAGGTGTCGCTGCGGTAGAGCTAGGGAGTCGTTAGCCCAGAGCTGGGGTGTCGTCGCTAAAAGCTTCGGTGTCGTACGATTTGCCTTCCGCCTTTCGGGTGCCGTCGCGGTAGAGCTAGGGAGTCGTTAGCCCAGAGCTGGGGTGTCGTCACGCTAAAAGCTTCGTGTCCTTTCGTGAGTACTGGGATGTCATAGATTTCGCCTTTAGGGTGTCGCCGCGGTAGAGCTAGGGAGTCGTTAGCCCAGAGCTGGGGTGTCGTCATGCTAAAAGCTTCAGTGTCCTTTCATGAGTACTGGGATGTCGTAGGATTTTCCTTTAGGGTGTCGCCGCGGTAGAGCTAGGGAATCGTTAGCCCAGAGCTGGGGTGTCGTCGTCCTAAAAGCTTCGGTGTCGTACGATTTTGCCTTCCGCATTTTGGGTGTTACCGCAGTAGAACTAGAGAGTCGTTAGCCCAGAGCTGGGGTATCGTTGCGCTAAAAGCTTCGGTGTCCTTTTGTGAGTACTGGGATGTCGTAGGATTTCGCCTTTAGGGTGTCGCCGCGGTAGAGCTAAGGAGTTGTTAGCCCAGAGCTGGGGTGTCGTCGCGCTAAAAGCTTTGGTGTCCTTTCGTGAGTACTGGGATGTCGTTAGCCCAGAACTTCGGTGTCGTAACAGTGCAAGCGTATTCATAAATATCAAATCTTCTTGGCAGACGAGATGAGCACTTCATTTGACTGAAAAAAACACCCTAGTTAGAAAGCACTTCATTTGCGACCAAGACACCCTAGTTAGAAAGTTACGACACCCGTGTTTTATATATGCTTCTGTGTAAGTTGACTCAATACATAAGCATCAAATTCGTCCATCAAAGTTTCGGAAGGTGGTACAATTCTTTCCTTGTCCTCTCCAGTGTTAATTGACTGCATACAAGTCTGCATGTTGCTTGAAGCAGCTCTTATATCATTTTGCATTTGTGGAGCGTCAATGGTTGCCTTGACCAGATTTTTCCTTGATCTTTTGACTTCTTCTTGACTCCACTCTTTAATCTGTTCTCTCTTGGGCGACCTTTCATCCTAATTTGTTCAGGATCTTGAATTACAAGCTCTGTACCTGGCTTAGCTGCGCAGTTGGCATCCACGACAATTTTAAATATAGGTGTTAGACCATCCATCACTAAATTAAATGCATCTTCAGACATGGAGGCTATCTCTGCGAGCTTCATCATCCGATGACTCAGCAAACTATATCTACAATCAATAACATAATATTATCGAAAACATATATTAAGACATTTCAATTAAAAAATTGTCACTGCGTACCGTGATTTTCGTGTGCTTTTATCATAACCTTCAGTATTGCAATCGAATTCGTCGAATTGGTATTTCATGTCCTTGCACCATCTCTTCAAGAAGTATTTATCTGGTAAACGAAATATGTCACTTTGATAAAGAACCAACAAGGCATGCCTACACAGATACCCCTTAAACTGAAAGGATCAGCACTGGCAATGGACATCCTCAATATTTCTATCGTATGACACGATATAATCTTTGATCATCTCCTTGCCGATTCCATCGACTTCAATCCTTTCGTACGACTTTACAGAATATACACAATAGTTGCCAGCTTCCTTGATTAATTTAGTATTTGATGCAGCCATTTCAAGGATCTCATTTGAAATTTTTTGAAAATGCGCCTTGTATACCTTCCTGCAGCTTGTCTCTAAAAAGGTGATGATGTCTTTAGGAAAGCAATCATTTGCAATGTCCTATTATCTTCCTCATTTTCGGCCTCGTACCTTTTTTTCAAGGCATCTTGTACTTACCTATGAACTCCGTTAGTGTAGTCTTCGAATTTATAAACCCATCGAAGAAGTGATTTATGCCCTCGCTCCTTTGTGAAGATGACATCCCTGTTCATAATTTTGTCAACAAAAAAAAGCGTTGAACGCGAACATGAACCAAAGACAATGACATACAAACCTGCGAAGAATGTATCCTTTAGGTAAACTGGGATCCATTTATCCCGACATTCGTAAAGGACATTGAACCAATCTATAGACTTGCATTCTTTATATTTCTCCATAACATGTGCCCACCTTTCCTCGAATGACTGTATGGTCAATGAATCATATATCGCCTCATCGAAATCAACCATAAACTTGGGATTGTTGTGCAAATATGGCCAATCTTTTCAGGTATCTTCTTCAATATATGCCAAAGACAAAATCGATGTCGTATGTTAGGAAAAACTTCTTTGATAGCAGCCTCGATTACCTTATCTTGGTCAGTTATTATGGCAATAGGTGCTTGACCACCATTTGCATCCAGCCATGTCTGAAAAACCATTTATATGTCTCAGTACTCTCATCAGACAACAATGTGCAACCAAGCAAGGTGGACTGTCCATGATGGTTGACCCCGACGAATGGACAAAAAGGCATTTGATATCTGTTTGTCAAGTAGGTTGAGTCAAAGCTTAGAACATCACCGAAGTATGTGCATGCCAATCTTGACCTTGGATGAATCCAGAAGACAGACCTCAGATGACCATTATCATTGAGGTCTAAGGTATAGAAGAAATTAGGATTTCTGAGTTGCATTTCGGTGAAATGAATTACCATCGACTGAGCATCTCCTTCTTTCAGCTTAGACTGACATTCGCGACAAATAAAATTACGAGCATCCTTCTCGGTGAAATCCAATTATCTTCTGCCCCCTTTTCTCCTTGCTATGGCAGAGTATATCTGAGTTGTCTGAACATTCACGGCATGTAAATTGCTGATCTCTGCCTTCTCTGGTGTACTGATCCTCCTATGCAACCGTAGATAACCAGTTGATGTTATGGACATCCCATGGTTATGTTCTAGAGAAACCTCAACCAATATCCACTTACCACTTGTAGCATTCAGTTTTGCTTTTATGGATGCCATACAATCAACTTTCCCAGTATCCCTATGATTCATACTCTTCTATATTTTTCTAGATTTTCCTTGCCTCCAACATGCCAGGTGCTTGAAGCAAAGTTGTTTTTTGTTGTTGGCCCTGCTACACACTGTTGTGATTCCAAAACCAACTCTTTTCGCGTATCCATTGTAGAAAGTATATATCATCTGCTGAATTGAATTCCATTCCAGTTTGAGGAACTACAGTATCATCCCCTGCATTTGGAGCGATGGGTGAAGGTGCACGGCCGGGAGTGTTATCGATTTCTTTCTGATCTATAATTTCAGCATCGTCTGTGGAAATATAGGCACACAGTCATGAACAATGATATCCATAGATTTAGTTGTCAATATATCCTGACAAAGGATTAGGACACGAAGGTTAAAACAATACGACACCTCACTTGAAGAAATATAATTATGATTGAACCTCAGATACCAGGAATACATGCCATCTATGATCTGAATTCAGAAGTCACGACACCCCAGTTTATAAAAAATGACACCGAAGCTGTAAAATTATGACACCAATTCATAACACATTGAGGAAGGGCCTAACGACACCAAGGTTCAGATATTACGACACCGTAGCAAAAATGTTCAGGCAGGAACTAACGACACCCCATGAAACAACTTACGACACCCCATAAAAAATAACGACCCCCCTTAGCAGTTAAAGACACCCAGAGAACAACCTACGATACCCCGGAAAGCAACAAACGAAGATCGCGAAGGTTATAATCATGGGTGTCGTAGCGTTGTCGCTAGGGTGTCATCACATTTCAACTAGGTGTCACGAAGATTTTCGAGCGAATTCCTCTTGGGGGGTCGCGGGCCTTCTCTCTAGGGTCAGTTGAAACCTTGCGACACACCATTTAGCAGTTAAAGACACCCCAGAGAATAAACTACGACACCCCGGAAAGCAACAAACAAAGATCGCGAAGGTTATAAGCATGGGTGTCGTAGCGTTACCGCTAGGGTATGTAACGTTTCAACTAGTGTCACGAATGATTTCTGGCCGAATTTCTCCTTGGGTGTCGTAAGGTTATAAGCACTGGTGTCGTAGGAGTTGTCGCTGGGGTGTCGTGATGTTTGAACTGAGGGGATTCTCTCCATGGTCAGATATAAGCACGGGTTGAAGGGAGAAACAATCTCCAAGGCATGCATGTTTTAAAAAATTGATAACAATTATCAATGCAGAAATTTAAAGATTACATACTAATCTATCTAATATGCATCAAGATCATATCTTTGCCTATATATCAGGATCGTTTGATCTAAAATATGCATATAAAAAACATCAAGATCATATCTTGATCTTCAAGATGACTAGTCATACTATTATCTTGAAGCCTGCCTTAAGATCTAGGGATCAAATCACTTACCTTAAGAACAGTAGGTAAATCCTTATTGCTCTGCAGCCGTTCAATCGTCCGGCCTCTAGTATCGTCCACGCGAAGCCCCGAATGATCAGATTTCCGGGAGTGCTAGCTCGCGGAAAATAGCTTTGCTGATCTTGAATCCTCCACTTGAATCTTCCTCCAAGATCCACCAGGCTTCCGCTAACACCAGAATCACCAGGATTTTCTATTCTAACTTTAGAATTCACGAATATCTGGTGAGGATGTCCTCTATTTATATTTTAGCCAGAATTCTAACATTTAGAAGAAAACCAAAGAGACGTTTTGGTTAATTTTCGAGAGTCTTAGCCTTTTAATTCTGAAAAAGCAAAGAGACGTCGAACGGCGCTTGGTTTAATTACAAAGAGGCGCATTTATTCCATATAAATTCTAACACTTTAGAACCGGGAAATTGTTTCGAGAAATAAATGTCATGCATTAAATTCTATCATGAGATGAGATTTTAGCCATCTCATCAGACTTATGCGAGAGGTTTGGGTTCTAAGCTAATCTGAATTTATTGGACTTAACCCACATAGATCATGGTCCAAGCCCAAATCAAATTTGGCTAGTCCTGAATCTATTTAAATCCAAATCAAGTCTAATTTCAAATCAATATTTGAAATTGACTTAGTCCTTCTAATAGACTTAAACCAAATTGAATCTTATTCAATTGTACTTAACCCAATTGAGATAATTCAATCAATCAAATTGATTAATTAAATCATATACGATTCTCAATCGTTGATCAGCAAATAGATCATCCTAGGAAACTTCTATGCGTGTGACTCTCTAGGTTCGAACCTAAGCCGGTAGCATAGAAACAACTTTCTATACTAATCGATGTGCCCATCTAGCAATGGAACCCGACGTCCGGATAGGTCGAAGAGTTGCCGAGCAAACTCCAAGAACCCTAAGAAACAGTTACCGTATAATTCATCCTCTTGACCACAAATGCTAAGGATGGCTTAAGAGCCTGTCAACTCTAAATAGCAAATCCATAAAGTGATTTCAACTTTAGTGATCATGTGACTTTCACATGAAGTGCCTTGGCCAAGGTCTTGCTAAATTGAAACACAAGCATTTCTCCTTTTAACGGGATAGGTCAAATTCCATCTTGATCACAACTGACTACCACAAGTACTTGACTGCACCCAGTAACCTTTCGTAGCTGGATTAGAAATCCAGGTGGTCCGGCANTGTTCGCTGAAAGGGAAACAAAACGTCCTTAATTAGAGTAAATTATGCAAGATGTTTTTACTTTGTAGACCATTATACATGGCAAACTTTGGGATTCCATATTATTATATCAGTAGCTGCTTTTGCATCATGCATTGAATAAAGATGGCACATGGTTTACCATAGATTACTACAATATGCATCTTGTAAGTCTCTTTATAGATTACAACAATATGCATATGGTAAGACTTAGTCTTTTTGGAGAAAGGTCAGGGAAAAAAAAAAAAAAGAAAGGGAGAAAACTAAGTTGACTCAACCAAGCCAACTCGGTGCCTAATCATTTGGTCAAATTTGATGTACATGAAATGGCCATGAATAATGGATTGCCATCGTATACAAATATGTAAAACTATGAATTGTCACCACAAATGGATATATAGAATGATGGATTGCTGTCAAGGGCAACCATGTGGAATCATAAATGGCTGCTGCAAATAGGTATATATAATAAGGAAGTAGAGAAGAACATGAATTGCTGCCACAATCAAGTATGTAGAAACTACAAATAATCTTGCCATGGGTTGATGTATAGTATTAAGGATTATTACTAGGGGCAGCTATACAAAGTGTGAATTGCCTTCTTGAGTAGGAACGTAAAGTGTGGATATTTTTGCTATCAAGACATATTGAAGATTATTAAAGATTTATTAAGAATTATTAAGCTTTGCCTAACGTGGACTTAAGGATAGCCATTGTTCAATGAATTATTAACCTTTGCCTATCATGGACTTAAAAGATGATCATTTCATATACACAAAAAACTAAATGAAGGATATAAATGAAGGTCATTTTATATTTGTAAAACTTCTTAGCTTTAGATATTAATTAAGATATATTATGTTACTATAAAAATATGAAGATAGGTCTTATAGATTTCTTTAAAAACCACATCGTGGAGATCTGCAATCATATGATTTTGCTCATCTAAGTTTGTAGTGTGATGCATCTCTTGATTCGAATGAGGCAAATATATACACACAGCTATATTCGAATGTAGTCAAGTGTAAATCTGGTTATCTTCATCAACCTTAGATTCACATAGCTCATGAATCTTTAAGATTAAAAAAAAGTAAAAAAAAGTTGGATGATTATGAGATCCATATAAATAAGTATAATATAGCAAAAATTTAGATCCGCTTACCTCCTTTATCCTTAGGTCCATACAATTCACGAATTTAAAGATGAAAAAAAAATAGATGGTTTTTGGAATATGTATGAATTCAAAAATAAAAAATTAAATTTTAGATTTAATTATATTATAATATAATTAAATATATATATTATGCACATTGAGATGGATATGTGGTAAAACTTTAAAAGAAAAATTAGAAATAAATATATATGAAAAATGATAGAAGTAGCTCCAACTAAAGATAAAATGAGAGAAAATCGATTGCAATAGTTTTAGACATAAAGACTTTTACATGCTCCAGTTAAAAAGAGTGACCTTTTAACAGTCCATGATAATGATAGAGATAAAGATAGACTTAAACTAATAGGAACATAAATAATTAAGAGAGATATAAATTTTAGTATTGACTTAGTCCTAATTAGAGAGTAGAATAGAAGAAGTAGATTCATGTAGCTGACTGAAAGAAAAAGCTTAGATGAGTTGAGTTAAGTATATTATATGCATGCCTATATGGATGACAAATTTAGTAGGCTAATTCATATAATAGTAGTGTGTTAAGATCAGACACTCTCCTAGTGACATCAATGAATAGGTATTAAAAGGGGAATGACAACTATTTTATGAAATGTAAATGCCAAGTCATTGCCTCACAAATTCCAACCAATTACCATTCTTCCCTCCTAAAATATCAGAATTTCTGGGCCCGAACTCTCAAACTCTATTTCGGTCGATTCTTTCTTAATCTCAACGACTTATCTCCTCCATGAGACTATGTCTACTCTCTCTCTCTCCTCTTTTAATCATATTGTTTAATGCCCCCTTAAGTGCATCGCATGTATCAATATCTAGTACCGCATGCAGTAATATCTTATAGTGACAATAGAAATCTCTTTCTCAAACACATATCAGACAGAGTGGGCTCCGGCATGAGCAAAACTAAACACAATCTCTGGACGTTTAATTGAATTTGGGGCCAAAATCTAGACCAGGGTATTCAAATTTCATCAGCAAAATATCTTACTTAAGAAAAAATGGGGTAAAAACTAAAAAGTTCAGTTACGATCCAAAGCCGGAACCCAGATCAAGAAGCTCTGGACGAACTCATTTAATGGACATTCTAATAACTGGAAAGCAAACGATAACTCCAAATCATTTATCAAAAATGAAAGCAACTCCGAAAACGACGGCGTAGATCAAGCTTTATTGAGCGAAAACTAACAACATCTCTTACCAAAAAGAACAGAAAGGAAAACTATTAACATAAATTCGCATTTGGATTTATTTAATAACGTCACAATTCAATCCTAAATGGCATCAGAGGACACAAAAGGTGGGGAAAAACGAAAAGAAAAGAGTTCAATATAAGGCCCAATAGCGAAAGCGTCTCATGGAAAGAGATTTCGGTCACGAGCTGCAGAGTGAAGCATGGAGTTGTGCCTTTGCGATGGGCCCGAAGGTGGTACCGGAGCCCTTCTGTGGAAGAAGCTCAACGACCATTTCGGGAGCTAAAATCCACGAGAAACCTTTGGCGATGGAGCTTGGATTGGCCTCGGCCCTTCGACACGCACCCTGTGGTCCTACTCTGGAGTTCACATCCATCAGACATCCCGTGGACGAGTGGAAGTAGGAGCAGGAGGACAAAATATGGGGTATGAGATGATGGAAGAAGACCCATTTGAGAATGTGAAGTGAGGTTAAGATTACTACCCTGTTGGAGTGGTGCAACGAGTTATATTATACATGCGAGTATTAGCGCAGGAGAATGAAGAGAAGGGATGGTGGTATAAACTGGTAATATTAATGGAAGGAGGAGATCCACGCGAACTGTAGGTAACATAGATTGAGATTGTCGACTAATAAAGGCTATTTATTGATGAGGACAGCTCGCCATTGTTGGACGAGGCACCGTGCACTAATTCTAAAGTTCAAACTTTGGCTACGGGCAAGGTTGGTTGCTGGTGGTGGAGGGGAAATCCGCTTTGGTTGGACGAGGAACATTAACCAACGAGGGATGCTAGGGAGTGCCCATTCAGTCACAAAATGTATCCCTCTGCTATGTGGCAAAAGGATACCTCATGACTTGCACCACTAAAAATTTTGGTGGGACTGCCTGCTAGCCCATGGCATTTTTTTCTTACCAATGGATCGTGAACTTGTCGCAAAGAAAGCAATCCAATTATGAAGATTTATTGCCCTTTGAGATGTACACCAAGGCACATACATGCACTGCTGTGCTCTGCAATCTTGCTAATTTGTGGGAATTTTCTACAAGCTGAGGCATTAAGATTCATTTAAGTCTGCCAATTATTGGTGGGTCGACAAAGACTGCGACGTACTCGCAAGAATTTTCTACTACCACTGTTTTAGAGAGTCCTAGCTGCCAGCCTCTACTAAAGTATGTGAGCAGGGCATTTCATGAGATTCAAGGCATGTGTAGGTTGTTTAAACCTACATTTATACGCCATCACATGCAAGAAGAGCTAAATTTATGCAATCTTTTCTGGGGCCTGCATCATGTCGATATTAAACGAGAAATTTTAGGTATAGATGCAACGCTATGTGCATGGTGCAACAACATACTGATCTTGGACTCCGTAGTAGTCTCTTTTAGGCCAGAACCAATACATAGATAGATGACTATTTTTCTCTCTCTTTTAAATAGCATTATGTCACGACGGGAAGATTGGGTCCACATTAATATATACCAAAAGCAAAGTGGTTCACGTATCATCGGTTCTGATATATGGACCCAACTACCTAAAGTTGTCGGAGGTTGCGTGCTACAAAGTTGAAGACGCATAAATTTTTTAGATCATAAGGTATGAAGGGCCGCACTCTTATTTATTCAGTAATTTAACTTGGGATAACAAACATATTAGTTCTCGAGTTATTAGCTATGTTGTTCAACACATTGTGGAGAAAGATCCAAGTGTGAATATTGAAGCAATTATATATAGCAACCATTGTATAACAATTTCACTATACGGTGTCATATTCCAAAGCATGGCATGGAAGCAGAAGGCATTGATTGATATATTTGGTATATGGGAACTGTCATATGCAAAGCTTCATAGATACATGCTTGCACTGCAGAATACAAACCCTAGAACAGTTGTATGTTGGGATTTCTACAGTGAAGCAAGTTCTTATGTACGGATCCTAAATTATGTATTCTGGGCATTTCATCCATCTGTTGAGGCATTTTGGTATTGTCGCCCAGTGATTTCTATTGATGGAACACATTTTTATGGAAAGTATCAGGGGAAGATGCTCATTGCGGCATGCACTGATACTGATAATAGAATATTTCTACTGGCCTATGCAATGTAGATGAAGAGTGTACAGCTAGCTGGAGCTGGTTTTTGTTGAGGCTTAGGAGGTATGTTGTGAAAGATAGAAATGACATTTGTCTTATTTCTAACTGACATCCAAGTATACTAAGTGCCATAGCTGATAATGAAATTGGATGGGCTCCACCAAGAGCTTATCATCGATATTGTTTGAGACATGTATGCAGTAATTTTAACTCGAGATTCTCAAATATTCAGTTGAAATGAGCAGTATAGAAAGCAAGGAGCGAACATCAGCTTTGGAAGTTTAACTTTCTGATGGAAATGATTAAAATAGTCAATGCAGAAACTTGGACTTGGCTATCGGAGTTAAAGCCGGAGAAGTGGACATTGGTACATGATGGAGGCTTTCACTATGGTACATTGATAACCAATCTCTCGGAGGTTTTTAATTGCATGTTGAGGGAGCTAGAAATGTGCCAATTACTGTATGTGTTCAGATGACATTTCATCGTCTCGTTAAATATTTCAATACGAGAGGCGCAAAAGCCTTAAGGTATGTACAGGAGAATCCTAACAACCTCTTCACTCCTCATATTTTGATTAAGGTTGCTGAAGGTCAGGCCAAAGCTAATGAGCACAGAGTAACTAGATACAACATGCAAAGAGCCACTTATGAAGTTGTGACAAGGAGGTTCAGTGAAGCTCTCAGGGTGGAGGCAACGTTCAGAATGTATCTCTCAGTGATCGTATTTGTTCATGTGAGAAGTGGACCATATATAAATATCTATGTACACATGTGTTAGCAGTGTGCTAGAAGATTAGCATGGACTCAACGGCTCTTGTTGATGAACTATATAGTATTCGCTCCTACATTACTGCTTGGGGTGGGAGTTCAACCAGCTACCACATGAAGACTACTGGTTGCAGACGCCGTTCACGTGCATACCTGATCGGGATCGTCTCAGGCCGAAGAAAAGAGGAAAGCCAAAGTCAACCCGGATCCCTAACGAGATGGATGAGGTTCAGTCTAGAAGAACAAGCACTACAAGGGGAAAAAAATATTGCGACACCCAAATGCGTCGCAATTGCGTCGCTAAACATGCTATTGCGACGCAATGATGGCGTCGCTCAACTGTCCGTCGCAATACCATTTTGTCGCAATTGCGTCGCAATATTGCGACTCTCTGCGACATGCGTCGCAATATTGCGACGCATCCAAATGCGTCGCTAAATTTAAAAATAATTTTTAATATTTAAAATTATTAAATATTACGATGCATCTAGTTGCATCGTAATATTTAATAATAATATTTTTAATATAATAGCGACGCAATTTGAGTCGCTAATGCATCGCAAATAATTTTTTAAAAAATATTGCGACGCAAGGTCATTGCGTCGCAATATTTTAAATATTTTAGATAAATAGCGACGCAATTTGAGTCGCTAATGCGCTATTAAATTTTTTTTTAAATTATTGCGACGCCAGGTCATTGCGTCGCAATATTTAATAATAATATTTTAAAAATATTAGCGATCAATTCAGTCGCTAATGCGTCGCAAATTTTTTTTAAAAATAAAAAATTAAAAATTAAAACGGTTAATAAAATTTCGTTAAATCTAAATATTGATACAAACATTTTCACTCAATCCAAACAATAATAATTTCAAAAATAATTTATATATTAAAATTTTGAAGTTTTTACAACATAAAAAAAAAAAAAAAATACATCAAGAATCTGAATGATCACGTGGAGGCTGAGACTCTGCGACAAGCGGCTAACCATATCCCGCAAATACGCATCTCATCTCGCATGTCTGCAACCTCCTGATCCCGGCCTCGCATACGCTCCTCGCTCGACCTCCTGGCTCCTTCCTGCGAATCCTGCCGAAGCAATAGATCTGCGAAGCTCCTCTAAACGCTCGGGAGGAAGATCACCAGGAACTCGCGAGCTGGAGGCCTGATGGGGAAAAAATGTAGAAGCTCTAGTGCCCATACCATAGACCCTGCGGTCTCGTGGCTGGGCACCAACAGCCTCCAAAAACACACGTCGACTCTCCTCTGCTGAGAGTTCGACGGGCGTCTCCCCATCAGTAGAGTCGACCTGCGATGCCTGGGAGCGAAGCTCCTCGACTCGTGTCTTGAAATTATGAAATCAACAATAAATGAGTTAATAAATTTCTAGAAATAAAATTTTAGAAATTAAACAGATACTACATAAATCTAATTTCTTACCGCAACCTCCCGTGATCGCGTGTCGACCCAGGAGCCGTCCCTCCTGGTGTGTGTCGCCCTGAATAGACGAAACTCACCAGGATCTCCGCCCTCCTGCTCAGTCTATAACAATAAAAAAATGATATTAATAAAATATTTGTAAATAACTAAAATAGTAATTAAAATATTTATGTTTTCTTACCATACGCCGTCTGTGCTCCTGAATCGAAATGGAGCCCGAAGTATGACGGGAGAGACCCGTGCCAGGACCGCCCTTCTCAGATCGGCGGTTCGTGCTGGCTGATGCGGACCTCCTGCGCCAGCCATCGGACTCCCAGGCCTGCTGCCACTCGTGCCAAATACCCTCTGGCACGTGCGCAGGACGCTGACCCGATGACCTCCAACGATGAAGCATGTCGGAGTATCGGCGTCGCGTCAGAGCCTCCCATGCTGCCCTAATGGCATCATGGGTGGCAGGATCCCACGTAAACTTTTTCTGCATTAAAATAAACAGTTAGTTTCTGAATTTATTAACTTTAAGAAATTTTATATCACTGATAAATTGTATTTAATAAGTTTACCTGAAACTCAGAAAAATAAAACTCCCTCGTGGCTGGCGATACGTGGCGCCAATCGTAGCCACTGGGATCTGCACGCCTCTGAAAAACGGCGCTGATGTGGCTGGAGACATGATGCTGCTCAATGAATCTGTTAAAAAAATGCAAGTTTATAAGTAATTGACTTAAAAACATAAACAATATTTTTAATTAGTATATACTTACATCCCCTGAGCATCAAGTCGAAGTACGTGCGGCCGATGGTGGAAGAACTCTCGGAGGTCTGTGCCGATCGGCTGGATGGTAATACTGCTGCAGAGATCGAAGGCTGCGCCTCTGCTGGAGATCCAAACTCTCCATCTCCGACGCTCATGTGATCTGATGCAGCAAACTACGTCTCTGCTCACCCGTCTGTCGTCGGTAGATCTACCTCTGCCCCTCATACTGAAAATACTAAAGATTCACACAATTAAATTACGATTAATGATTGACTATGTAAAATTTAACACTTATAAAAAAAGTTAAATTTTAAAAAACCTTTATGTTTAATCGGTGTCATTTGTTTCGTGAAATGTTGGTTCAACATCCGATGCCGTATCGGATTGCGAATCAGTTTCATTATCATCGGAAGGAAACCGAACATTTGCATCCGCAATTTCTTGGACATCACCACTTGGATCTCTAAGTGATGTTTCAGGAGCCCTTGTGTCGTCCTCAATTGCATGCATTTCCATCTCATCCTCTTGAAATGCAGGGCACTCGGCTGATTGACTTGATGAACTCTCCTCTAATACGATTGTTGAACGTGGACGATTTTAGAAACGGCCCACCAATCTCGCTTGTCGTTGCGCAAACTTGGATATCCGCAGTAAAAGACTTGCTGAGCTTGGGATGCAAGGATGAATGGGTCATATTTCTGCAATCTTCGTCGATGGTTCACTTCAACCAAATTATAGTCGTTATGAACCCTTTTGCCCACAGGAACTATCGGATCGAACCAATCACAACGAAACAATACGGTTCGTTTCATAGGCCAACCGGGATATTCAACTTCAACCACCTCTACTAACTTTCCATAATAATCCTGCATATTTGCTCCAACACTTTCTCCTTTAACACACACGCCCCAGTTCTGCGTGCCTCTTGAAGCTGCTAATCGTTCAATCTGAAATTTGTACCCATTTACAAAATAGCCAGTAGAGGTTGTTACGGTCTTCAATGGCCATTGCGATAGACATTTAATGAAAATATTGTCGGTTGTCGACCATGGACCGTTGACCTATAAATTAATAAGCTATTGACATCCAATTCAAAAAATAAAGCCATTATCGAAATTGATTGAGTGATACTACTCACAAATTCATAAAACCAGTAAGCAAACTCCGTTTCTAATTTCTGCCCAATTGCAACTTGACTGATGTCGGGATTCATCTGTCGTTGTCTATCACAAACATCCTTATGGGATGAAAAGGATGAAAACTACTGTTAGAAATTAAATATTATGGTATATTATAATTTAAATTTAAATTTTCAATTTAGCATTGAAGTATACACTTACTCAATATATGGATCGACTTCTCGACAGTTCATTAGGATGTAATAATGTGCTGCATTATACTCCATATCGCTAAGATTTCTTGACTTCTGCCCACCAAATGAACGGCCGATAGCTTTAAAAATTGATATTCTACCGTCATTAGCTTCTGCTTCGTCCACACATACGTCATCGTTACGACCATGATTTCGGCTCCTCGTGTGGACGTGACCCTCAAAGTAATGCGAGGCAAAAGCTGAAACTTCTTCGACCAAGTGTGCATTGCATATAGAACCTTCAACCCTTGCCTTATTACGCACATTATTTTTTAACTTCTTAAGATACCTATATGTAAAGTTGCAACAAAAAATTAACGAATTTTTCAAGCAATGAAATAATATTTGAAATGTCAACATATCTTAATGATGTATATATTTACCTCTCGAAAGGATACATCCAGCGATACTGCACGGGACCAGCTATGCTCGCTTCGTATGGCAAGTGAACCGGTAAATGCTCCATTGAGTCAAAAAAACTGGGAGGAAATATTCGCTCAAGCTTGCATAAAATAATTGGAATTTCCTCCTCAAGCCTTGCCATGGATGCAGAAGTAATGACTGCGGCAGATAACTCCTTGAAGAATAAGCTGAGCTCCGTAATTGCCTTCCAGACATGTTGCGGAAGCAACTCACGAAAAGCTATAGGTAATAATCGTTGCATGAAAACATGGCAGTCGTGGCTCTTCATGCCGAACAACTTGAGCTTATGCATGTCCACACACCTACCGATATTTGAGGCATAACCATCTGGAAATTTTAACCCTCTAAGCCAGTTACATAAAACTTCTCGTGAATTTCTGTCAAGAGTGTAACATGCTTTAGGATAGGTCCCATCGGCACTCCTTCTCAAATCACCTCTTCTGCAGTACTGATTAAGTTCTTCTCTTGACTTTGCAGTATCTTTTGTTTTTCCCGGGATGTTTAGCACCGTGTTAAATATGTTATCAAAGAAATTTTTCTCGATATGCATAACATCCAAGTTGTGCCGGATGAGATTTGTGCTCCAATAAGGCAAATCCCAAAATATACTTCGCTTCTTCCAGTTATGTTCTTTACATATACGGCTATTTATTCTATCTGCATCTGGTTCCCATGCATACATCAACCCCAAATGCTCTATAGAATCAAATAGATCCGTGCCGGACCTAACCGGTTCGGCAAATTTTGTGACTGCTTTGTTCTTCCGGAAGGCGATCAAGTTACGCCTGTAAGGATGATTTGGGGGCAAGAACTTCCTATGGTTATCAAACCATGACTGCTTACCACTCTTCTGCAATGTAAATGCATCCGAATCATACATGCAATGAGGGCATGCCAGACGTCCAGCAGTGCTCCAACCAGACAACATTGCATATGCCGGAAAATCACTTATTGTCCACATCAAAGCAGCTCTCATTAAGAAATTTGTTTCATAGAAATGTCGTAGGCTACCACTCCTGTTTCCCACAACATTTTCAATTCGGCCACCAACGGTTGCAGAAGACATCAATCTTTTCCTTTGGATTTGATGGTCCTGGAACCAAAACGGTTAAAAACATTGCAGTCTTTCATGCACTTCCACGGAGGAAGGTTATATACAGTCAGTATCACAGGCCAACATGAATACTGTTGCCCCGCTTGACCAAATGGTTGGAAGCCATCGGTACAAAGACCTAATCTCACATTCCTTATATCTTCAGCGAAATCAGGATGATTTTCATTGAAATGCTTCCAAGCCTTTGAATCTGATGGATGCCGCATTTCATCCTCTTTAGATTCATGTTCGGCATGCCATCTCATATCAGCAGCTGTTGCCTCAGATCTGTATAATCTCTGCAGGCGTGGGGTAAGAGGAAAGTAATGCATCCTCTTGTAAGGCACACTTTTCCTCCTACTTGTACGCTCCTCCTTCGGTGTTTTTGAACCTCGATTGCCCACAAATCTTACACCATCTCAGCTCTGAGTCTTCACCCCAAAATATCATACAATTGTTCAAGCAACAATCGATCTTATTAACTGGGAGCCCAAGCCCACGCAACAACTTCTTTGTTGCGTAAAAACTGTCTGCGGCAACATTATCATTTGGCAGAATTTCTTTGATTAACTCAGCTACAGAATTGAACGCCTTTTCTGATAATCGATGTTCTGCCTTAATATTCAACATTCGAGCAGCTGTAGAGAACTGGGAATGACCCTCACACCCAGGATACAATTCTTGATTTGCAGCACGCAACATATCGTAAAATTGTTGTGCTTCTGGATTTGGTTCTTCCATAAATGTATTCTGATTGAAGTCATTACCCGATGCATTCATCACCATTTGTTCATATGTGTTTAAATTCACAAATGGTTCATCTACGGGAATTGACTCTTGTTGGCCTATAACAACTGCTGGAATATCCTCTGGTTCACCATGACAGTACCAAACATAGTAATCAGGAACAAACCCCTTCTTACACAAATGCACCTTAACAGTTTCCACATCTCTGTAGGCTTTATTCTGACACCTGTGGAAGTTGCATGGGCACCTAATCCTAGGCCCATCCATCCATTCAGGTTGGCTACATGCAAATGCGATAAATTCTTCCAATCCATTCAGAAAATCTGGATTCAGCAAGCCATCTTTTATCCTTGCATACATCCATGAGCGAGTCCCGCTCATTTTTGACCGACTTATACAAAGTCTGGTAAACCATTAAAGAAAACCAAAAAATAAAACTATATTAGTATTACTAAATATATAACTAAATTATTTCTTGGGCACAACTAAGGTTAATTAAACCATTTAAATCATTTATAAGTAACCAATTTTTTTTAGGTGCTAGCAAGGACCGATGCATAGGTTCATGGCTAATGAGGGCTTGAGTTTGTGTCGGGCCGCAAGGCGGTGCGTTTAATCATTAGACTTCACAAGAATTCAAGTGTCTTAAATAATTCTACCTTCACTCCATGTCTACAAGGTAAGGCCCTATCCCATTCAAGAATATTTTTTGTGATATGTTATTCTGCTATTAATTATCATCGATCGGTTACATTGAAATTTCGGCAGCATTTCCCCATATGTTCTCCTAAATGTGTGGTATATAAGCCACACTAGGAGAACGTATGAGCAAATGCAAACCGAAATCTCACCCCACGATGATTACTAGCAGACTAACATGTCACAAAAAATATTCTCAAACTGTCCACCAGGACAATTTGAGAATTTGCAAGACTAAGGCTTACAAATTCTCAAACGGGTCTAAAGGTTATAGTGCTGTGATTATATGAAAGTCCGAAGACAATCGAACTTATGCTTGTTATTCTTAACTTCTTGTCAATTATACATGTAATCACTTCTTAAGATTATTGTGTCAATACAAATGTTTGTGAAGACTAAAATATAAATCATTGAAACTACTAATTTGTTGCTGAAATTAAATAATATACAACAAACTTTTATTTAGCATTACATAATTTAATGCATCATTCAATTTGAAGCAGAATGTAAATAATCAAGACATAACAATTGTAAATAACTACAAATGCACAAATATTATTGCATAAACATTCTGCTTAAATTAATTATTGCATAAACATTAAATTAAATAATAATTTTCTATCTAGCATTACAAATATTATTTAATCAAGGTGCCGGAGGTGGGGGGCCCGGGGGGGGAGGGTTGCCCATGGCCGGGGGGGGGCCCCCTGGAATGGCTGGCCTGGCCACCGTGGCCAGGCCACTGCCGGCCACGGCAGCGGCCGTGGCCGGACGAAGGGGGGGGGGGGGGACCCCCCCCCTGTTTTTTTTTTTTGTGGCCTGGCCACCGTGGCCAGGCCACTGCCGGCCACGGCAGCGGCCGTGGCCGGAGAAGACGGCCACGGCCGTGGCCGTAGAAGACAAGGGGGGGGGGGTTTCCCCCCCCCCTGTAAATTTTTTTTTTTTTGGTGGCCTGGCCACCGTGGCCAGGCCACTGCCGGCCACGGCAGCGGCCGTGGCCGGAGAAGACGAAGGGGGGGGCCCCCCCCCCCCCAAAAAAAATTTTTTTTTTGTGGCCTGGCCACCGTGGCCAGGGCCGGCCACGGCTTGGCCGTGACCGAATGGCCGGATTTAAATTTTTTTTTTGTGGCCTGGCCACCGTGGCCAGGCCACTGCCGGCCATGGCCGTGGCCGGATTGGCCGGGGAGGGGCTTACCTCGGTCGGAGGGGACGCCGCCGGAGTGGGGGGAGCTTCCGGGGACGGGGGAGCCGGAGGAGCGGACGGACGGCCGGCGGCTAGGGTAGGAAGGAAGAAGAAGAGAAGGCGGGGTTAAATATGGTGATTAGCGACGCAATATATGCGTCGCTAATCACTCGCTATTTTTTTTTTTTATTATGGATTAGCGACGCAACAATGCGTCGCTAATCCATCGTTAATTTATGAAAACTTAGCGACGCAATAATTGCGTCGCTAATGAGTCGCTAACTTGGCGCCAATGTCCGGGGAAAATAATTTTATTTTCTAAAATTGCATCGCAAATGCGTCGCAATATTTTTTTAATATTAATATAAAATTATATTTTTAAAAATAATTGCGATGCAATTGCGTCGCAATATTTTTTTTAATTTTTTATTACATTTATTTTTAAAAACATTGCGACGCATGCGTCGCAATATTAAAATTTATTTAAATAATTTTTATTTTCTAAAATCGCGTCGCAATATTTTTTATTTATAACTAATTGCGTCGCAATTTTTTATAAAATTTTTAAGTTGCATCGCAATGCCGCGTGCGACGCACGTCGCAATTTGCGATGCGTCGCAGTGCATAATGATGCGACGCATCGTCGCAAGCGACGCAATCGTCGCAATATTACCGCCCGGGACGCCCCGCCGCACCCGATCGACGTGACCATCGAATCGGCGATCCGACGGTTGCGATCGATCCAAGCCCTGATCCCGATCGGCCACGACCGATCTCGGACCGTTGCGATCGGTCCGATCGGCGACGATCCGACGGTTGCGATCGATCCAAGCCCTGATCCCGATCGGCCACGACGGACGTGCGATCGGTCCGATCGGCGACGATCCGACGGTTGCGATCGATCCAAGCCCTGATCCCGATCGGCCACGACCGATCTCGGACCGTAATCGGTCCGATCGCGACGATCCGACGGTTGCGATCGATCCAAGCCCTGATCCCGATCGGCCACGACCGATCCGGACCGTTGCGATCGTCCGATCGGCGACGATCCGACGGTTGCGATCGATCCAAGCCCTGATCCCGATCGGCCACGACCGATCTCGGACCGTGGCGATCGGTCCGATCGGCGACGATCCGACGGTTGCGATCGATCCAAGCCCTGATCCTCGGCCACGACCGATCTCGGACCGTGGCGATCGGTCCGATCGGCGACGATCCGACGGTTGCGATCGATCCAAGCCCTGATCCCGATGACGATCTCGGACCATCGATCCGACGATCCGACGGTTGCGATCGATCCAAGCCGTGATCCCGATCGGCCACGACCGATCTCGGACCGTTGCAATCGAGATCGGCGACGATCCGACGGTTGCGATCGATCCAAGCCCTGATCCCGATCGGCCACGACCGATCTCGGACCGTGGCGATCGGTCCGATCGGCGACGATCCGACGGTTGCGATCGATCCAAGCCCTGATCCCGATCGGCCACGACCGATCTCGGACCGTGGCGATCGGTCCGATCGGGACGATCCGACGGTTGCGATCGATCCAAGCCCTGATCGATCCGATGACGATCTCGGACCATCGTCCGATCGGCGACGATCCGACGGTTGCGATCGATCCAAGCCCTGATCCCGATCGGCCACGACCGATCTCGGACCGTTGCAATCCGTCCGATCGGCGACGATCCGACGGTTGCGATCGATCCAAGCCCTGATCCCGATCGGCCACGACCGATCTCGGACCGTGGCGATCGGTCCGATCGGCGACGATCCGACGGTTGCGATCGATCCAAGCCCTGATCCCGATCGGCCACGACCGATCTCGGACCATTGCGATCGGTCCGAGATCGGCGACGATCCGACGTTGCGATCGATCCAAGCCCTGATCCCGATCGGCCACGACCGATCTCGGACCGTGGATCGGTCCGATCGGCGACGATCCGACGGTTGCGATCGATCCAAGCCCTGATCCCGATCGGCCACGACCGATCTCGGACCGTGCGATCGGTCCGAGATCGCGACGATCCGACGGTTGCGATCGATCCAAGCCCTGATCCCGATCGGCCACGACCGATCTCGGACCGTTGGATCGGTCCGAGATCGGCGACGATCCGACGGTTGCGATCGATCCAAGCCCTGATCCCGATCGGCCACGACCGATCCGGACCGATCGGTCCGAGATCGGCGACGATCCGACGGTTGCGATCGATCCAAGCCCTGATCCCGATCGGCCACGACCGATCCCGGACCGTTGCGATCGGTCCGAGATCGCGACGATCCGACGGTTGCGATCGATCCAAGCCCTGATCCCGATCGGCCACGACCGATCCCGGACCGTTGCGATCGGTCCGAGATCGCGACGATCCGACGTTGCGATCGATCCAAGCCCTGATCCCGATCGGCCACGACCGATCTCGGACCGTGGCGATCGGTCGATCGGCGATGATCGACGGTTGCGATCGATCCAAGCCCTGATCCCGATCGGCCACGACCGATCTCGGACCGTTGCGATCGGTCCGATCGGCGACGATCCGACGGTTGCGATCGATCCAAGCCCTGATCCCGATCGGCCACGACCGATCCCGGACCGTTGCGATCGGTCCGAGATCGACGATCCGACGGTTGCGATCGATCCAAGCCCTGATCCCGATCGGCCATTGATCGGACCGTGGCAATCGGTCCATCGGCGACGATCCGACGGTTGCGATCGATCCAAGCCCTGATCCCGATCGGCCACGACCGATCCCGGACCGCGATCGGTCCGAGATCGACGATCCGACGGTTGCGATCGATCCAAGCCCTGATCCCGATCGGCCACGACCGATCCGGACCGTGGTGATCGGTCCGATCGCGACGATCCGACGGTTGCGATCGATCCAAGCCCTGATCCCGATCGGCACGACCGATCCGGACCGTTGCGATCGGTCCGAGATCGCGACGATCCGACGGTTGCGATCGATCCAAGCCCTGATCCCGATCGGCCATGACCGATCTCGGACCGTGCGATCGGTCCGAGATCGGCGACGATCCGACGGTTGCGATCGATCCAAGCCCTGATCCCGATCGGCCACGACCGATCTCGGACAGTGGCGATCGGTCCGATCGCGACGATCCGACGGTTGCGATCGATCCAAGCCCTGATCCCGATCGGCCACGACCGATCTCGGACCGTGCGATCGGTCCGATCCAACGATCCGACGGTTGCGATCGATCCAAGCCCTGATCCCGATCGGCCATGACCGATCTTGGACCGATCGTATTTAACATAATTAATTTTTTTAAAAACATTGCGACGCAAAGGTTTGCATCGTAATTTTTTAATATTATAATTATATTATATAAAAATTAATTTTATTTAAAATATTTATGATGCAATAAGTGCATCGCTAAATTAAAATATATTTTTCTAATTTTCGTCACTATTTAACATAATTAATTTTTTAAAATTATTGCGACGCACTGAATTGCGTCGCAATATTTTTTCTCATAATTATACTTTATAAAAATTTATTTTATTTAAAATAATTGCACGCATATATTGCGTCGCTAAATTAAAAATTATTTTTCTAATTTTTGGTTTATTGCGTCGCTAATGCGTCGCTATTTAATATAATTAATTTTTTTAAAACATTGCGACGCACTGTGTTGCATCGCAATTATTTCTTATATTTATACTTTATAAAATTAATTTTATTTAAAATAATTGTGATGCAGTTATTGCGTCGCTAATTAAAAATATTTTTTTTAATTTTCTGGTTTATTGCATCGCTAATGCGTCGCTATTTAACATATTTAATTTTTTTAAAAACATTGCGACGCACTGAGTTGCGTCGCAATATTTTTTCCTAATATTTATATTTTATAAAAATTAATTTTATTTAAATTATTTGCGATGCAATTGGTGCGTCGCTAAATTAAAAATAATTTTTTTAATTTCTTTTATTGCATCGCTAATGCGTCGCTATTTAACATATTTAATTTTTTAAAAAACATTGCGACGCACTGAGTTGCATCGCAATATTTTTTTCCATATTTATATTTTATAAAAATTAATTTAAAAATATTGTGACGCATTATTTGCGTCGCTAAATAAAAAAAATTTTTTTTATTTTCTGGTTTATTGAGTCGCTAATGCGTCGCTAATTGCGTCGCAATGTTTTGTTGTCACGGAGGCGTCGCAAAGTGGTCGCAATTTAGCGACGCAATGATGCGTCGCTAAATTTGCGTCGCTATTTCAATATTTTCTTGTAGTGAAGTCGATGTTCTATATGTAGGCAAACGGATCATTTTAGATGCCGTTGACCTAATGTAACTGCTGGACCTTCAGGATCGTAAATTTATGTACTCTTAAGTAAATTGGGCATTGTTGTGCCTATGATGTACTTGTCTCAAGAACATGATATTGCATGTTATTTGATACAGCTCCTTATGGTTTAAATTTATGGATGCATTTATTTTGTTCTAAATTAGATTATATATTTGCAGTGGTTCCCAAGCAATTGATAAGTGTTGAAGACAAAATAACTCACTGATGTTTCAGTGATAAAATCAGCCAATGAAATCGCCACTCTAAGTGGCGATGTTAGTGACCTCCCAGCCAGGCTTACCTCCTCAGTGACTTACCTCCTCTCGTCGGACTCCATTTCATAGACAGCGGACTTACCTCCCAGGAGCCCAATCAGACCTTCCATTTTGATTAGAAAGCTTGTTTGATAAGAATATTAATGGCTGAGTGGGTGTATGGGATCATTTATCTGCCAAGGGTATATTTCCATTTCAAATTATTGGCATGGATATGCATGTTCTTTATCTGATATTGCATTATTACTTCCTTTAAGAAGTAATAATAGTGATATGCATGTATCTTTCTACGTCAACTCATGAAATTCAACCAAAACTTGACCAAACTCAGCTGAAACTGTACCAAAACTCAATCGAAACATGATCAAAACTCAACCAAAACTGTACCAAAACTCAACCGAAACTCAACCAAAATTATATCATCTCACAAGCATCAAATACCATCGCATCAGTAGAATAACGCATACTCATAAAAATTAAAAATATATCTAATACATGAAAAAAATAGATTTTTTACAATATTTGATTTCGGTGCAACAACCTAGGCAACCTAGTTTCCGCATCCGCATCTAGGAGGTCGGCGAATACGTCCAGTCTGTCGCCTATAGGTCGCCATCGGTGGAAGGGCCTCATCACTGACTTGAGATACCCTTTCCTGCGTGTGCATCGTGGTAGGATGGGAAACATCAGGCATATCAGCGTCCCAATGCGTTCGGGTGACATCCTGACCGATCTCGGTGATATCTGCATCAGCAATGTCATCAATACGACATGCAGTGTGATCTCAACTGGCAAATGTACCCTCTTCGACATCCCTCCTGTGCGAATACTCATGTGCTAATGGTGACCGCATGCAAGAAGGCGATGGTGTATAATGAAATATCTCCATCGTCGGATCAAGATCAGCTCGTGTAGACTTCAGATAGAGTGCCACTGCATGTGTGCTACGAACGTGCTGATGCCCAATGACTGACAATGTGATGCCCAATGACTGACATTGTACCATAAGCCATCGTCGTCATGCTCCTCAAAATTTGTAGCCGCTTATCATCCACTGGGGCAAGTATAGCCCGCTCGACTCTATAGTCAACAGTTGGAACCTCTCATGCTGCATATAAAATGACAACAAAATTATATGAAAACTTAATAAATTCATATGAAAACTTTTGAACTTGAAAGAAAATGATATGAAGTTTTATTTTCAAACAAGTTCCAGAAACTCATATGAAGTTCCTTCCCCTTCGTAGCCCCTTGTCCTATACTCAGAATGGCCTACACATTTTCGGGTGATACTCCTAAACCAGGCCATATAATCGGGTGTGCACGAGACTCCGCTACTATAGGCTCTCCCATAATAACATACTGGCATCGTGCATTCCATGTTGCAATATAAGTCCTGTGCACGACGTCCCATGCAGCATTTCTCCTCCCCCATCGATCAATCTGATGAAGATGTACCAACGTATCGCGTGAACATGATATGGACTGACGACATCCAAATTGACGAAGCACTCGGTCTGGAAATGTCACTCAACTACAAAACATATCAGCGGGGTCCATGCCATCCAAATATTTGAACTAACAAGCAGCTCGAAGGTAAAATAGAGATAACCACCGGCGAGTAAGGACACCATATGAATTGCATAGGAAAATTTAATTAATCCATAATGAATATCAACTTAAGAAATATTCCATCTAATTGAATTCCATATTGCAACATGACATACCTGTTCACTATCATCCAACACGTCCAACTGGTCCCTATAGCACGTAGTGTATGGATTGAAACATTTTTCAAGTTATATATTGCATGCCATTTATACCCACAAGGTGCACCTAAGTACCAATCATCATCGGCATTGAAGGTCTGGCCTCCAAAGTCTCGAGTCTCGTTAGATGAAAAATGAAAATAGTTTTCATGCCCAAATCTATATGTTCAGATAATTCGAAATGTTAATTAACAATAAAAATTACCTCAATCTCAGACATAAGAATATAGTGTTTACCTATAGCAAGGGTAGGTATCCTCTAATGTCTGACTGGGTAGGGCTCGTTGCACGACATAGTGCTCTATATAAACCAGCTAGTGTAGCTGATCCCCAACTAAGAGTAGCGAATGCCTCAAAGTCTTCCAGCAATGGCATGTATATCAACTTCACTAAATTACCAGAGGTATCAGGAAGAATCACCCCACCAATGATTCAAAGAAGTTGTCCCCTCATGAACTGCTAACAACCTCTTCATCTGCATCTTCGTCCAATTGAAGGTCGCAATAGAATTGATCAAGAATACTAAACGAAAATGACCTTTCAAAAATGCATGGCAGGAGGTTCTACACCAAATAACCTCCCAAACATAGCCTGCCACTGCTGGATAGTATACCACGGATCTAACCCAGTAACAGCGGATCCATCAATCCGAAGGCCGCTCAGAATACTGACATCCTGAAGTATAATGTCACCTTACCAAAAGGAAGAAGAAATGTGTGGTCTCTTACCGCCATCTCTTAACCAGCGCAGAAATAAGGCCAACATCAAGTCGAATCTGGCCTATCCGATATAAGCCAAACATGCCAACATGATCTAAGTAGTACTGCACTGTGGGTATGAAATGTCCGGTGTCTTTCCATATATGCGTGTCATGCCGACGGCATCTGAGCATCGGTAACTCCTGCAAAGTGAAAACATTTTTAATGACACGTCAACATTGACATAAACACATGACAACTAATTTAGGACCGTCGATCAAATAATACACACATCGCCCTGAATATGTTGGTTGATCTATGCAACGTTTGCAAAGTGAGAACACTGCGATCACGAGGCCCTGAATCTAGAATATTATGAGCCATGTCTTGATAATCTAACAAATAAATTAAAAAAGTTAGTAATCAAGGAACAGAAAGGAGCAACAAGTAGTAATAAACCTGACAAGGAAATTGACTCCCTATTGGACAACACAAAAAAAATATTTGAAGTAAGGCTTCTCAATTAACTAAACACAATGTATCTCTAATTCAACCATGCATAACTACAAAATAGTGCTTAGTTCCACACCATACCATACTGAATATAATACTAGTGTGTACTTGAATTCACTTTGGAAAAAATAAGAGGATTAACCATGCAATTCATTTAAACTTTTCATGTATAATGAATGCATCACAGGGTTAATGGGTTCAATGAATTTTGAAAGGATAATGAATGTTTTAAATCGTTATTACAAGTTAAGTGCCAAATGTAAACAGCCAAAGGCTAAATGCATAACCTTATTAGACTTTGCTATTAAAGAGAAACTTCTACAGCCTTAATAGACTAAGTTGTGGAGAAGCACCTTGATAGAGACTGAGGGGAGAGTCCACGGAGTCCACGCGATCATCAAGAGAATGTGGCTCGAGCGTCCACGGAGTCCACGCTCAAGGGAGAATGGCTTGGGCATCCACGGAGTACACAGAGGACGGAGTCCATGGAGGGCATCAGGGGACGAAGTACATCGGTGACCTGGGGGGAAGGGTTGTCGGCAAGCAGAGGGGAGGGCTATCGGCGAGCAGGGGGCTGGGGCACTGGGAGGGCTCGGCGAGTAGGGAGTGAGGGAGTAGGGCACCGAGCGTTTAAGAAGGGATCAGGTTCAGTCGGAAGATTTCTGAGAAAATTGCCACTTAGAGTGGGGATTTTAGGATAGAAATCATCACTTCAAGTGGCGATTTCAACTGAAATGAAATCACCACTTGGAGTGGCGATTTCAGGGTCAAATCGCCACTTGAAGTGGCGATTTCAATATAAATAAAATTTTTACCCAAGTGGCGATTTCTGCAATGAAATTGCCACTCCAAATAGCAATTTTTACTCGTCCCATCAGCAGCCCCGCTGACGGGGCCGAGCCGGGGGTGGTGACGTGGAAGTGAAAAATGCATTTGAAATGACGTTTTTACTTTAACACAATTTCAACAATATCTTTCGTTCCCACCCCCTTATTTTAAAACCGATGCCAAAAGGCACTGTTTTGAAAAACTACTTAAGAAAAAGGGAGGGGTGCCCATACAGAAAGTAGGTGCAGGCTAGCCACTAGAGTCCATACATCAAGTTGGAATCAATGACGTGGAGCTCTTGTCCTTTTTGAATCCCTAAAGTAATCCATGATACAACCTAACAAGTTGACCAAGGAGCAAAAGGGGGGATCGGACGTCAGCCATCTTCGACCTTGCTCGCCTAGAATCCTAACAAGAAGCTGTCCACCACGTCATCTTCTCGGCCACCAACTACATGCAGGGCCCACCAACTATGCAGCCATCCTATTTGATGGGATAATGCCTGCAGCTCTAACATACTACCAGGAGGCAAGCTCCACTAGTGTTGTCCTTGCCATAAATGCTCTGATAAGTGGATATACCTTAAGTCTCACATACTCCAAATAAGTTTCACAGACACCAAGCATCATCATCATGAGGTTTTAATTACTCAGATCAGATGAGCCTCAAAAGTCATCATCCATCATGAAGCTCCAATTACCCAAATCAATTAGGCTCAGAAAGTCATCCTTCAGCACCAATCACCCAGATCAGATGGAACAGATTCCAAGATTCTCAAGCAAGTCTTACATACTAAAAAGACCATAAAATGGGTAAGAGGGACCCCCGATCAGGTAACACACAACACCTCTTTCTCTTTCGAGCTTTCTCAAGCTCGTGACTATTGCCCAAAGCACTGACTTGAGCATCGAAGGATTCCCGTCAGAATCTTCGGTCTCCAAGACTTCTTGCAGTCTCCTAGGCACGAGAAGCTTGCCGAAAGATCCCGGGCTTACTGAAGAGGGCGACCAGATGCTCGTGGATGTTCGAGGAGGGTTGATTGGCTACAACAGATTGGCATGCCAGGAAGAAAGGCAGAGCATGGATCGTTAGCGACACTAGCTTGCAGATCCTCATCCCCCTTTTAGATCAAAATGGTAGTCAAAAAGATGGTGATGACAAGAAGCCTCCGCCAGTCATGCTGGGAGGGTAGCCTCAACGAGCTAAACCGAGCAATAGAATGCTAGTCGTTTTACTCCACCATCACCATTATCTTAAGGCCATTCAAGCAAAACATCATGCCACCCTCACCCTATAAATCCAAGCATTAATGACAGCTCTTCAAAAGCTTTGGGAGCGATATTCCATGGCCACACAGCAGCAAACAAGAGCTTCTTCTTCTCCTTTAATTGCTACTCAAGCCAGCCATCATTCATCTGGTGGGAGATATCCCCAGCAAGAGTCACTATCATCATGCCTCTCCGAAGCTCATTAGCAAGAGCAACCTCAAGCTCAAGCTCATCGCTCAATCTTATTAGCAGGAGCATCATCAAGCTCACTGGCAAGAGCACCTTCAAGCTCACCAACAAACAACACAATCATGAAGCCCTCCAAACGAAGGCATTAGCACTTCCCTACCTTCAGTCGACGTGATTCTTTGAGGGGAAGATTACCAACATGCTGAAGCATTCAACTCAGCGGAAAGAGACAAATTCCTCCAAGACATATCACAAAGGAGCTCCAGACATGCTGCTTCATCGTCCAGTCTATCCATGCAGTGAAGACAGACCTCCTGACTCCATGATGGATGCTTCCAACATGCCACATGAGTAGGATCTCTAGCGAGCCATCCAATTTTATTTTAGCTTCAGCGGCTCTATTTCAGCCTTAGTGGCCTTATCTCAGCCTCAGTAGCTTTTTTACTTCTACGGCTAATGGCCAACCGGATAAGACCTTAACTCAAAGTATACTCAAATTATACATCTGCAATAGGTTGCTGGCCACTCTCAGGCAGCTACTTCCAAACCTCATATCAAAAGAAAAGGAACCCGAGCATGGTTCCAGCACCTCAGGTCACCCTTCGGGGTTTTCAAAAGAACCTCGATGGTCCCGCAATCATAAGGACATCCTCGGGCCGGCACTGAGAAACATCCGAGGTGGTTCAAGTCCTATGGTCTTGGCAACCCCAAGTCAAACTCTTGGGTTGGCACTAAGAAACCCCTAAGGTAGTTTTCAAAAGGACCTCAGTGGCTTCACAATCATAAGGACACCCCCAGACCGGCACTGAGAAACCTCCGAGGTGGTTCAAGTTCTATGGTCTCGGTGGCCCCGAGTCAAACTCCCGGATCGGCATTGAGAAACCCCCGAGGTAGTTTTCAAAAGGATCTCAGTGGCCCCACAATCATAAGGACACCCATGGGCCAACACCGAGAAACCCCCGAGGTGGTTCAAGTCCTATGGTTTGGCGGCCCCGAGTCAAACTCCCGGGCCAGCATCAAAAAATGCCTGAGATAGTTTTCAAAAGGACCTCGGGAACCCCGCAATCATAAGGACACCCCCGGACCAGCACCAAGAAATATCCGAGGCGGTTCAAGTCCTATGGTCTCGGCGGCCTCGAGTCAAACTTTCGGACTAGCAATAAGAAACCCCCGATGTAATTTTCAAAAGGACCTCAGTGGCCCCGCAATCATAAGGACACCCCTAGGTCGGCACCAAGAAATCTCCGAAGCGGTTCAAGTCCTATGGACTCAACGGCCCCGAGTCAACTTCCGAGTCAGCATCGAGAAACCCCTGAGGTAGTTTTCAAAAGGACCTCGGCAGCCCTGCGATCATAAGGACACTCTGGGTCGGCACCAAGAAACCCCCAAGGCAGTTCAAGTCCTATGGTCTTGATGGTTCTGACTCAACTCTCAGATCGGCATCAAGAAACCCTCGAGGTAGTTTTTAAAAGGACCTCGATGGCCCCGCGATCATAAGGACACTCCGGGCCAGCATCGAGAAATCTCCAAGGTGGTTCAAGTCCTATGGTCTCAGCACCCCCAAGTCAATTCTCGGGCCAGCACTGAGAAACCTTCGAGATAGTTTTTGAAAGGACCTCGATAGCCCTGCGATCAAAAGGATACCCCGGACCAGCACCGAGAAACCCTTGAGACGGTTCAAGTCTTATGGTCTCGGCAGCCCTGAGTTAACACCCGGACCAGCCGCAAAACCCCCGAGGCAATTTTTGTTTTATCCCCAATGGCCTTATATCAACCTCAACGATATTATTGCAGCCTCAGTAGCTCTATCAGCCTTAACGGCTCTATCTCTCTGCCTCAGCCGCATCATTACAATCTCAACGGTTTTATTTCAGCCCTAGCGGTCTTATATCTTCCTTAGCGGTATTATCACAGCCTCAGCGGCATTATTGCAGCCTTAGCAGCTCTATCTCTCTATCTCAACGGTATCATTACAATCTCAACGGTTTTTATTTCTATTCCAGTGGCCTTATATCTGCTTCGGCAGTATTATTGCAGCCTCAGTGGCTCTATCAGTCTCAGCGGCATTATTGTAGCCTCAATGACTTTATGTCAGCCTCAGCAGCATTATTGCAGCCTCAAGGCTCTATCAGCCTCAAGGGCTCTATCTCTCTACCTCAGCGGTATCATTACAACCTCAATGATTTATTTCAGCTCCAGT
>UESW01001697.1:235103-301439 GCA_900491605.1 Calamus simplicifolius | reverse complement strand
TCGAGGTCCTGCGTCAGGCCAACAGCCACCTGGAGGGGCAAGTAGCGTCCCTCCAGCGCCAGCTCGCCGACGCAGCGACCGAAGGAGATGAGAAGCCCCAGTGAGGGCTATTATACTTTTTTCTTTTTTTTTTTGATAAATAAAAATAAATTTTAGTAACTTGGTTGTCGAGGGCCTTCTCGCCATGGTCAGTTCTAAGCACGGGTGTCGTCGCCTTAAAGCTAGGGTGTCGTGAGCTTTCAACAGGGGTGTCTCTAAGGAGTTTCGGCCGAAATCCAATTCTCCCTAGGGTGTCGCGAGGATTCTCCGCGTGGTCATTTCTACGCACGGGTGTCATAGCATTGGTGCTAGGGTGTCATTAGATTTTAACTGTGGTGTCGCGAAGGTGTTTAGGCTGAATTTGACAAGGGTTGTCGCGGGTATTCTCACCGTGATCAGTTCTAAGCACGGGTGTCGTCGCCTTAAAGCTAGGGTGTCGTGAGCTTTCAACAGGGGTGTCTCGTAGGAGTTTTGGCCAAAATCCAATTCTCCCTGGGGTGTCGCGGGGATTCTCCGCGCGGTCAGTTCTAAGCACGGGTGTCTCGTAGGAGCTTTCATTTGGAGCACGGGTGTCCTAGGCTTGTAACTACGGTGTCTTAACAGTATATCAGGGGTGTCATAGCTTTAACGACGACACTAGAGCTATATGGACAGGAAATAACGGGGAATATAGGCCGAACCACTCTGACAACACCCCAGTTCATGAGGTATAACATCCTAGTTATAAGAGTATGACATTCGTGCTTACAAAATAGTTATGACTCCCAGAATGTCATAACTATTTTGTTCTAAGGAAGTTACCCGCGCATTAAACGGTTTGGTCACGCATTAACTAACTCTAACCAGAAAAAACTGTTGGTGTAATAAAGGAGCTTTAGAAAGAAGTTGGAGGAAAGACTTTTTACTTTATGCTGCGGATGACATTTCCTCCAGAAGTTTTTGTACACAGACTCCAGTAGTCAGGTTTTCCAGCCTCGAAGCTGAAATATTTTCTTTCGACCGGGGAAGAAAGAGAGTTCTTCTTGCACAGATGAAATACAACGTAAATGGCACTAGGATGGAGGGAAAAGGCATTTTCGTCCGCACGCTAATTTTAAAAAAAGCAAACTACTTTAAATGGTCGTCACGTTCAGAACGTAACATCAAAGTAGAGCCATACCGCCCGACAGGTCATCCACGTAGGAGCCACATGGACCAATCAGAAGAGGCGGTGCAGCCCACGTAAGCCTTGCTGCACCGGGGGCGGTGTACAAAGTCTTTTCCTGCAGCTCTGACATATCATTAAGAGGCAATCCTCACTAGTGTTGTTCTTGCCATAAATGCTCTAATAAGTGAATACAGTAATACACCTTAAGTCTCACAGACTCCAAGCATCATCATCATGAGGTTTTAATTACTTAGATCAGATGAGCCTCAAAAGTCATCATCCATCATAAAGTTCCAATTACCCAAATCAATTAGGCTCAGAAAGTCGTCATCCAGCGCCAATCACCCAGATCAGATGGAACAGATTCCAAGCTTCTCAAGCAAGTCTTACAGACTAAAAAGACCATAAAATGGATAAGAGGGACCCCTAATCAGGTAACACACAACACCTCTCTCTTAAGCTTTCTTAAGCTCATGGTTGTTGTCCAAAGCACTGACTTAAGCATCGGAGGGTCCCCATTGGAATCTCTGGTTTTCGAGACTTTTTGTAGGCTCCTAAGCGTGAGAAACTCGTCAGAAGATCCCGGGCTCACTAGAGAGGGCGACCAAACGCTCATAGACGTTCTAGAGGGGATGATCTGGCTACAACCGTGCTTATGTAAATTACATATAAATTGATATATTAATAAAAGTTATTTGGTAGTTTATTCATTACAAGAACATCTTCTTAAAACTTCTAATGGTAATGAAGCCATTAGGATCTTTTTTACGATAAAGAAGGATTTATCTTTGAAGATTCTTAAAAGTGTTCGTGACTAAATGATACTATGACAAGGCCATAGTACTATCAATTATATAACATTATATATCATATTTGTTGGTTATTCTCTTAACTAAGAAGTGTAGAGACACCGGTATGATATATGAGTGAAAGTATAGAAGTATATTCACCGAATATGACTCATATCTGGATACTTTACTGTCAAGAGTTAATCTGAGAAGATATAAGTAAGTATCTTTAAGACATGAAGATCACAACTGATGACTTACAAGCAACTCACTGTACTTAGGTGCTGGGCCACCTGGATTTTTAATCCAGATACGGAAGGTTACTAAGTGCAGTCAAGTACTTATGGTAGTCGTTTGTGGATCAAGATAGAATTTGATCTATCCTGTTAAAAGAAAAAATGCTTGTGTTTCAACTTAGCAAGACCTTGGCCAGGGCACTTCATGTGAATGTCACATGATCACTAAAGTTAAAATCACTTTATGGATTTGCTATTTAGAGTTAACAAGCTCTTAAGCCATCCTTAGCATTTCTGGTCAAAAGGATGAATTATACAGTAACTGTTTCTTAGGATTTTTGGAGTTTGCTTGATAACTCTTTGACCTATCTGGACATCGGGTTCTATTGCTAGATGGGCACATCGATTAGTATAGAAAATTATTCCTATGCTACCGGCTTAGGTTCGAACCTAGAAAGGCACACGCATTGAAGTTTCCTAAGATGATTTATTTGTTGATCAATGATTGAGATCGTATCTAATTTTATTAATCAATTGGGTTGAATAAGATTCAATTGGATTTAAGTCTATTAGAAGGATTAATCAATTTCAAATATTGCTTTGAAATTGACTTGATTTGGATTTAAATAGATTCAGGACTAACAAAATTTGATTTGGGCTAGGACCATTATCTATGTGAGTTTAATCCTGTAAATTCAAATCAGCTTAAACCAAAACCTAAACCGAAACCCCATGTGTGAAAAAGATTTTCTCAATTTAAATTACCTTTGGATTGAGCATCAATGATAAAACAATAGCATGGCAATATGTCACAGAATACCTCATTGAATGGGTAATTTGAATTTTCATTCCATCTGTGACCATATAGCCTTGCGATTAGTTTTAGCCATAATTACACAATTAATAAGAACATTAATTTATATGCAATAAATTAGATCAATAAGAAACCATTGCTCTGATACCATTTGTTGGGAGAGTTAATCCCCGAGGCATGCATATTTTAAATTTTGATAACAATTATCAATGCCGAAATTTAAAGATTACATATTAATCTTTCTAACATGCATCAAGATCATATCTTTGCCTTATATTATAAGATCGTTTGATCTAAGTATTGCATATAAATTAAATAATTAAGATCATATCTTAATCTTCAAGATGAGAAGTCATACTACTCATCTTGAAGCCTGCCTTAAGATCTAAGGATCAAATCACTCACCTTAAGAACAGTAGGTAAATCCTTTGTGCTCTGCAGCCGTTCAATCGTCCGGCCTCTAGTATTGTCCACGCGAAGCCCCCGAATGATCGGATTCCCGGGAGTGCTAGCTCGCAGAAAAATAATTTTGCTGATCTTGAATTCTTCCACTTGAATCTTCCTCCAAGATCCACCAAACTTTTGCTAACACTAAAATCACACCAGAATTTTCTGTTCTAACTCTTAGAACTGTAACACTTGGTTCTAATTATTTAGAATTTTTGATCTCTTTTGATCTTGTATTGTGTTATCTGGTGAGGGATGTCCTCTATTTATAGTTTCATATTAGCCAGCCTATTGAATTCTAACATTTAGAATTCCGCTATTTTTGTGAAAACCAAAGAGACATATTAAATTCACACACTTATCAATGCATGAAGAGTTGTGTGGAGTGCTCTTCCAAAGAGGCACATTAATTCACACGCTTGTCAATGCATAGAAGTTGTGTGGAGTGCTCTTCCAAAGAGGCACATTAATTCACACACTTGTCAATGCACGGAGAGTTGTGTGGAGTGCTTTCCAAAGAGGCATATTAATTCACACACTTGTCAATGCACGAAGTTGCATGGAGTGCTCTTCCAAAGAGGCACCTTTTAGCAAAATTTATTTTTCTTAAACTTGGGAATCATTTGAAGAAGACTAAAAGTTATAAATTAAATTCTACATGAGAATTTAATTTCTCATGAGATGAGATTTTAGTTATCTCATCATGTGAGAAACCTTTTTCACACATGGGGTTTGAATTTTTGGTTAAGCTAATTTGAATTTATTGGATTAAACCAATATAGATCATGGTCCTAGCCCAAATCAAATTTGGCTAATCCTGAATCTATTTAAATCCAAATCAAATCTAATTTCAAATCAATATTTGAAATTGATTAGTCCTTCTATAGACTTAAACCAAATTGAATCTTATTCATTTGTACTTAATCCAATTGAGATAATTCAATCAATCAAATTGATTAATTAAATCATATACGATTCTCAATCGTTGATCAGCAAATAGATCATCCTAGGAAACTTCTATGCGTGTGACTCTCTAGGTTCGAACCTAAGCCGGTAGCATAGAAACAATTTTCTATACTAATCGATGTGCCCATCTAGCAATGGAACCCGACGTCCGGATAGGTCGAAGAGTTGCCGAGCAAACTCCAAGAACCCTAAGAAACAGTTACCGTATAATTCATCCTCTTGACCACAAATGCTAAGGATGGCTTAAGAGCCTGTCAACTCTAAACAGCAAATCCATAAAGTGATTTCAATTTTAGTGATCATGTGACTTTCACATGAAGTGCCTTGGCCAAGGTCTTGCTAAATTGAAACACAAGCATTTCTCCTTTTAACGGGATAGGTCAAATTCCATCTTGATCCACAACTGACTACCACAAGTACTTGACTGCACCCAGTAACCTTTCGTAGCTGGATTAGAAATCCAGGTGGTCCGGCACCTAAGTACAATGAGTTTCTTGTAAGCCACTGGTTGTGATCTTCAGGTCTGAAGGATACTTATACCTATATCTTCTCGGATTAACTCTTGATAGTAGAGTATCCGAAAATGAGTCACGTTCGGTGAAATGTACTCCTACACTTTCACCTGTATGTCATACCAGTGTCTCTACACTCCTTGGTTAAGAGGACAACCAACAAATATGATATACAACGTCCTATAATTGATAGTACTATGGCCCTGTCATAGTATATCATTTGGTCGCAAACTCTTTTAAGGACCTTCAAAGATAAATCCTCCTTTATCGTGAAGGAAGATCCTGAGGGCTTCATTACTATTAGGAGTTTTAAGAAGATGTTCTTGTAATGAATAAACTGCCAAATAACTTTTATTAATATATCAATTTATATACAATTTACATCAGCACAATCATCAAATGATTGGCTTTAGGATACAATTCCCAACAAACTCCCACTTAGCCTAAAGCCACTCATTACAGTATCTAATACCCATCTTCAATTTATAGTCATCAAACTCCTTGATGCTGAGTGCTTTAGTAAATGGGTCACCTAGGTTTTCCTTTCCATCAATCTTCTAAAGATTTATGTCACCTCGGTCTACAATCTCTCGTATAAGATGAAACCGGCGCAGTATGTGCTTGGTGCGCTGATGTGCTCGTGGTTCCTTTGCTTGAGCTATGGCACCAGTACTGTCACTGTACAACAGGACTGGTCCATCTATGGAAGGTGCCACTCCAAGCTCGGAGATAAACTTTCGCAGCCACACAGCTTCTTTCACAGCATCTGATGCAGCGATGTACTCTGCCTCGCACACCGAATCTGCCACTGTATGTTGCTTGGAACTTTTTCAGCAAACAGCTCCACCATTTAGGATAAACACGAAACCCGATACACTTTTGCTATCATCATGATCTGATTGGAAACTAGAATCAGTATATCCAACAAGTTTCAAATCAGACTCTCCATAGACTAACCACTGGTCCTTAGTATTTTCAAATACTTAAGGATTGTCTTAACAACTTGCCAGTATTTTTCTCCTGGATCAGATTGGTATCTACTCACTACTCCTAGTGAGTATGCCACATCTGGTCTTGTACATGTCATGGTGTACATAATCGATCCTACTGCCGAAGCATATGGAATTCGACTCATACGTTCTCTTTCATTAGGAGTTGTCGGACAATCCTTCTTAGAAAGATGAATTCCATGGCCTATCGGAAGATAGCCTTTCTTGGAATTCTCCATGCTAAACCTCTTTAGCACTGTGTCAATGTACGTAGATTGGGATAAACCAAGCATCCTCTTAGATCTATCTCTATAGATCTTCATCCCGAGGATGTATGATGCTTCTCCCAGATCTTTCATGAAGAATTGTGATGATAACCATGTCTTTATTCCTTGTAATGCAGGGACATCATTCCCGATTAAGAGAATGTCATCCACATATAATACAAGAAATACAATAACGGAACCGTTAGCCCATTTATAAATGCAAGGTTCTTCTTTATTCTTAATAAAGCCATAAGATTTGATCACTTTATCAAATCGTATGTTCCAACTCCTAGATGCTTGCTTAAGTCCATAAATAGACTTCTGTAGCCTGCACACTTTAGACTCATCTTCAGATATAAAACCTTCAGGCTGTATCATATACACCTATTCTTCTAAATCACCATTTAGAAAAGCGGTTTTAACATCCATTTGCCAAATCTCATAATCTAAGTGTGCTGCTATAGCTAGCATAATCCGAATGGATTTCAGCATTGCCACAGGAGAAAATGTTTCATAGTCAATACATAACGTTGACGATACCCCTTGGCAACCAGACGTGCTTTATAGGTCTCAACCTTTCCATCTGCGCCTCTTTTCCTCTTGAAAACCCACTTACACCCTATGGGTTTTATCCCTTCGGGTGGGTCAACTAATGTCCATACATTATTGTCCTTCATGGAATCAAGTTCGGATTTCATGGCATCAAGCCATTTATTAGAGTCAGTCCTTTGCATAGCATCCATATAGGTGATCGGATCCTCGTTGTTCTCATCGAGTTCAATAGGATCATCGTTCTGGACCAAGAAACCTAAGTATCTGTCCGGTTGATGTGGTACTCTACCAGATCGCCTTAATGGTGCATCTAAAATGGGTTTTGAGTTTGATCTAATCAACTCAGATTCTAAGGGTTCACTGGTTTGTGTTGTTCCTTCTACTTGATGAACTTCCTCAAGTTCAACATTAGAGCTATTTGTTCCTTCACTAAGGAACTCCTTTTCAAGAAAAACTGCTCTATTACTAATGAACAACTTTTGTTCTTCAGTATTGTAGAAGTAATATCCTTTGGTTTCTTTCGGATAGCCGATGAAAAAATATTTGTCAGATTTGGGTTCAAGTTTGTCTGATTTTGCACGTTTCACATAAGCTGGACACCCCCAGACTCTCAGATAGGTGATTACCGGTTTATGTCCATACCACATCTCATGTGGAGTTTTTGAAACAGACTTACTTGGAACCTTATTGAGAATATGACAAGCTGATTCTAATGCATATCCCCAAAAGGATATGGCAAGCTTGCAAAACCCATCATGGACCGAACCATGTCTAACAGAGTTTGATTCCTCCTTTCCGACACACCGTTATGTTGTGGTGTTCCTGGAGGAGTCCATTGGGAGAGAATCTCATTCTCCTTAAATATGTCACAAAGTCATTGGAAAGGTATTCGCCTCCTCGATCTGATCGAAGGATCTTAATACATTTTCTGTTTGTTTTTCTACTTCTTTATGATATTGTTTGAACATTTCAAACGATTCAGATTTATGTCGCATAAGATAGACATAACCGAACCTAGAAAGGTCGTCTGTAAAAGTAATGAAGTAGTAATATCCACCTTTGGCACAAGTGCTCATTGGTCCACATACATCAGTATGTACTAGACTTAATAGCTCTTTAGCTCTTTCACCTTTTCCAGTAAAAGATGACTTGGTCATTTTACCAAGAAGACAGGATTCACAGGTAGTTAATGATTCACAATCATCAACTCGAAGGATGCCCTCCTGAGTTAACCTGTTTAATCTGTTCTTATTGATATGACCCAGCCGATGGTGCCAAAGATAAATGTCTGTGACATCAGTTGTTCTAGGGCGCTTACTTGATTTGTACACTACATTCACAGGCTATGATAATATATAAATGCCATTAGATAAATGCCCAGTCATTACAGTGACTCCATTCATAATGATATTCAAAGTAACATCCTTTATTGAAATTTCATAATGACTTTTGGCCAGAAGGCCTACAGAAATTACGTTCAACAAGAACGTTGGGCAAAAATGACAATCATTTAGTATAATGACATTTCTATTGAAAACTATTTCAAGAACTCCTAATGCCAGAACTGGAACTAATCTTCCATCGCCGACATTAAGGAATCTTTCATTGTCCTCAAATCTTTTAGTGACCTGTAGTCCCTGCAATGAATTGCAAATGTTAAAAGGACTCCCGGTATCCAATACCCAGGTCTGATTATCATATACAGAAAAATTACAAGGTGTTATCATATAAATACCTTGTTGAGCAACATCTTGCCCCTTTTTCTTCTTCGGCCTGTTTGGATCAAGTGTGGCAATGTAAAGAGGACAGTTCCTCTTCCAGTGCCCTTGCATCTTGCAATGAAAGCATTCAGCTTGACTTTTATCAACTTTCTTCTTCTGCATCTGACCCCTTATAGATGTCCTAGCATGTTGCACATTTTTCTTATTCTTTTTCTTCTTCCCTTTCCCAAAGGGTTGACGCCCTACCTTAGATCCTTCAACCACATTAACCAAACCCTTAGAGAGCTGGTTATCCTTCTCAAAGTTCTGTAACAACCCCAACAAACCGTGGTAGTTGACTGCAGGCTTTGTCATTCGAAAATGAGTAAGGAAAGGTCGGAAGGATGGAGGCAAGGAATTCAGGATCGCATCTTTTCCCAACTGCTCATGTAGGGGAAAGCCGAGCTTGCTTAGCAGTTCTATCTTCTCGATCATGTACAATACATGATCAGTGACAGGAGATCCATCCCTCATTCGAGCATTAAAAATAGCACAACTAGTCTTGTGCCTTTCAACGTCGTCAGGTGTGCCGAAAGATTCATTCAACGCTTGAATGATTTCTTCTGGCTGAGCATTCTCGAACCGCGACCGAATTCATCGTTCATTGCTGCTAGCATGATGCAACGTACGCTAGTTCTATCATTGAGCCACTTCTGATAAGTGTCTTTCTCAGAACTTTGTGTGTTTGCATCAGGTATCTTTGGTGCAGGATTATTAAGAATATATAGAATCCTCTCATGCTCAAGGACGATCTTAAGTTTTCTAAACCAGCTATTGAAATTTGAACCATTCAACTTGTCACTATCCAATAGGGACCTTAATGATAAATTAGTGGCCATTTTCTGTATAAGGAAAAACTAAAGTTTATTAGTATATAAATTGATTCAGTCTAAAGACTTGGACTTTAGTCTAAAGATTCTTTCACTATTTTGTTTAAATTGGCAGCCTCTACACCCAAATTCGAAGAATTATTCTTAATTCTTTAGCGGGCACTAAGATCTACATAGACTACATACAGGCCCAAGTGAAGCTTGGCCAACCCATATGCATCTAAGAGTAGGTTCAAAATCAATTGTTCCCAAAATAATTCTTAGTGTTCAGTTTTGCCCCATGTACCTCTTCAGCAGGCATGGAGTGCCTCCACTGAAAGTTCTGGTTAGGTCCAACCATTAAATGATATAATCAGTGTAACCTATCAATAGACAACCAAGCCCGAGTGAAGCTCGGCTCACCTGACTGTCTATTTAATAGTTACGCTGACTTATCATATAATGAATGATAATTTTGATGGTTGACAAGCACCAGGCATGGAGTGCCTCCAATGATTATCAAGACATCGGACTCATTATCACCCACCTTAATGGGAGGCTATGATCTAGTTATCATATAACTATTTCATTTTAAGGACCTAATAATTTTAGAGGATTTTATAATTTGAAGACAAATTGACTAATCAAGTTCTCCCACTGAATGTATGAAATGGGTAGAATGAAACAAGATTAAGTCAGGTTAAGTGGCACCTAAATCAGTCAGACTGATTTCCTTACAGGCATGGGTCAACCCGAATCAGGTAAATGATCTGAATCATAAATGGTTCACCACATTGACCAGGTGAGTGAGATCGATGGGAGGGATATGCCATTAACTCGTTAAAGATGCATCAATACGAGTAGCTCCCAATTAAAAACCATTCGATCGTTGATCCTAGAGCAACTTGCCAACTCACCTTGACATCATATGGTTAACCAATTCTGATTTGACCATCTAAGAGATTTATGCTCAACCACGGAGCCTAATCTACTTCCATTTGGTTTAATCAAAGAGAAGGACATGATCAACTACAACTATTGTTTGATTTAGAGCATTCTTAACCTAATCTAATTAGATTTGTTCAAATACTCTTTTAGTCCAGTTGATTTAAACCTTAGGGTCTAACCCTTTATGGACCCGATTTAGCTAACCCAAAAGATTAAATATATTTCATGTTTACATGTCATATATTTCAATCAAGCATCACATGTATTATGTTACTACTCATAATTCCTATATTTAGATCATATCTAAAGAGATTATGAATTAACATTTGACATTCAAATTAGACTCTCATAAATATTTGTATGTTTCATAACATAGACATCATGCCATCATATATCATATCTATGTTTTATACTAAACATGCAAATATCATGCTTTTATACAACATCAATATGTATCAAATATAAAACATCTTTTGAGAGTGCGTGTAATCTATGTTTTGATGCATAAGCTCAATTTAAATTATCTTTGGATTGAGCATCAATGATAAAACAATAGCACGGCAATATGTCACAGAATACCTCATTGAATGGGTAATTTAAATTTTCAATCCATCTGTGACCATATAGCCTTGCGATTAGTTTTAGCCATAATTACATAATTAATAAGAACATTAATTTACATGCAATAAATTAGATCAATAAGAAACCATTGCTCTGATACCATTTGTTGGGAGAGTTAATCCCCGAGGCATGCATATTTTAAAATTTGATAACAATTATCAATGCGAAAATTTAAAGATTACATATTAATCTTTCTAACATGCATCAAGATCATATCTTTGCCTTATATTATAAGATCGTTTGATCTAAGTATTGCATATAAATTAAATAATTAAGATCATATCTTAATCTTCAAGATGAGAAGTCATACTACTCATCTTGAAGCCTGCCTTAAGATCTAAGGATCAAATCACTCACCTTAAGAACAGTAGGTAAATCCTTTGTGCTCTGCAGTCGTTCAATCGTCCGGCCTCTAGTATTGTCCACGCGAAGCCCCCGAATGATCGGATTCCCGGGAGTGCTAGCTCGCAGAAAAATAATTTTGCTGATCTTGAATTCTTCCACTTGAATCTTCCTCCAAGATCCACCAAGCTTTTGCTAACACTAAAATCACACCAGAATTTTCTGTTCTAACTCTTAGAACTGTAACACTTGGTTCTAACTATTTAGAATTTTTGATCTCTTTTGATCTTGTGTTGTGTTATCTGGTGAGGGATGTCCTCTATTTATAGTTTCATATTAGCCAGCCTATTGAATTCTAACATTTAGAATTCCGCTATTTTTGAAAACCAAAGAGACATATTAAATTCACACACTTATCAATGCATGAAGAGTTGTGTGGAGTGCTCTTCCAAAGAGGCACATTAATTCACACGCTTGTCAATGCATGGAGTTGTGTAGAGTGCTCTTCCAAAGAGGCACATCAATTCACACACTTGTTAATGCACGGAGAGTTGTGTGGATTACTCTTCCAAAGAGGCACATTAATTCACACACTTGTCAATGCACGGAGAGTTGTATGGAGTGCTCTTCCAAAGAGGCACCTTTTAGCAAAATTTATTTTTCTTGAACTTAGGAATCATTTGAAGAAGACTAAAAGTTATAAATTAAATTCTGCATGAGAATTTAATTTCTCATGAGATGAGATTTTAGTTATCTCATCATGCGAGAAAACCTTTTTCACACATGGGGTTTGGATTTTTGGTTTTAAGCTAATTTAAATTTATTGATTAAACCAATATAGATCATGGTCCTAGCCCAAATCAAATTTGGCTAATCCTGAATCTATTTAAATCCAAATCAAATCTAATTTCAAATCAATATTTGAAATTGATTAGTCCTTCTAATAGACTTAAACCAAATTGAATCTTATTCACTTGTACTTAATCCAATTAAGATAATTCAATCAATCAAATTGATTAATTAAATCATATATGATTCTCAATCATTGATCAGCAAATAGATCATCCTAGGAAACTTCTATGTGTGTGACTCTCTAGGTTCGAACCTAAGCCGGTAGCATAGAAACAATTTTCTATACTAATCGATGTGCCTATCTAGCAATGGAACCCGACGTCCGGATAGGTCGAAGAGTTGCCGAGCAAACTCCAAGAACCCTAAGAAACAGTTACCGTATAATTCATCCTCTTGACCACAAATGCTAAGGATGGCTTAAGAGCCTGTCAACTCTAAACAGCAAATCCATAAAGTGATTTCAATTTTAGTGATCATGTGACTTTCACATGAAGTGCCTTGGCCAAGGTCTTGCTAAATTGAAACACAAGCATTTCTCCTTTTAACAGGATAGGTCAACTTCCATCTTGATCCATAACTAACTACCACAAGTACTTGACTGCACCCAGTAACCTTTCGTAGCTAGATTAGAAATTCAGGTGGTCCGGCACCTAAGTACAATGAGTTTCTTGTAAGCCACTGGTTGTGATCTTCAGATCTGAAGGATACTTATACCTATATCTTCTTGGATTAACTCTTGACAGTAGAGTATTCGGAAATGAGTCATGTTCGGTAAAATGTACTTCTACACTTTTACATGTATGTCATACCAGTGTCTCTACACTCCTTGGTTAAGAGGACAACCAACAAATATGATATACAACATCCTATAATTGATAGTACTATGGCCTTGTCATAGTATATCATTTGGTCGTGAACTCTTTTAAGGACCTTCAAAGATAAATTATCCTTTATCATAAAGGAAGATCCTGAGGGCTTCATTACTATTAGGAGTTTTAAGAAGATGTTCTTGTAATGAATAAACTGCCAAATAACTTTTATTAATATATCAATTTATATACAATTTACATCAGCACAATCATCAAATGATTGGCTTTAGGATACAATTCCCAACACTTCTATCATGCTTCAGTAGACTATTTTAGAAAAATGGTGATCTTCAAAATTCCTAACCAACTTAAATTCAGTTTTACTGAAAGTCAAGAGCACCTGACCTCTGTGTTTGTATCAGCATTGCAGGCTGCAAAGTATTTGAAGTAAGGTGGTCAAGGGTTTCTTGCTGTGGTCAAAGACCTTCAGCAAGAAGAGATCAAGTTGGAGGATATTTAGTGGCTCAAAAGTTCCCCGATGTCTACCCAAACGAATTGATTGCATTGCCACCGGACCGAAAAGTCGAGTTCACCATTCATTTGATCCCTGGCACTTGACCTATATCCAAGGCCCCTTACTGCATGGCCCCAATTGAGCTAAAAGAACTGAAAAGCTAATTACAGAAGCTCCTAAATCGGGAATTTATCAGACTTAGTATCTCTTCTTGGGGTGCTCCAGTATTATTTGTTAAAAAGAAAGATGGTAGTCTTCGGCTCTGCATTGACTACCGAGAAATCAATAAGATAACAGCGCGGAACAAATATCCTTTGCAGAGGATTGATGACTTGTTTGATCAACTCCAAGGACCTAAGTGTTCTCAAAGATTGATCTCCGGTCAAGATACCACTAGCTCAAGATCAAGGTTGGGGTTGTGCCTAAGACGGCATTTAGAATCAGGTATGGCCACTATGAGTTCTTGATGATGCCATTTGGGTTAACTAATGCTACGATAACATTTATGGACTTGATGAATAGAATCTTTAAGCCATACCTGGATCAGTTTATGGTGGTCTTCCTTGATGACATCCTGGTGTATTCTAAAAGCCAGGAGCATGTGGATCACCTAAGGATTGTTCTGCATACTCTTTGGAAGAAGATTTATTATAAGTTGTAGAAGTGTGACTTCTTGTTAAGCCAAGTATCTTTCTTGGGTCATAAAATATCTAAAGATGGCATATCTGTAGACCCGAAGAAGATTGAGGCAGTTATAAACTAGAATCAACCTTCCAATGTATTCAAAGTTAGAAGCTTCTTGGGACTGGCTGGATATTATCACAGATTTGTGGAGGGCTTCTCTCACATTGCTCCATTCCTGACTCGCTTGACCCAAAAGTGAGCAAAGTTTGATTAGATTGAGGAGTGTGAGAGAAGTTTCTAGGAATTGAAGTAATGCCTAGTGTTAGCCCTATCCTTACCCTTTCGTCAGGATTTGGAGGATTCACCCTATTCACTGATGCCTCTCGAAAGGGATTAGGATGTATTCTGATGCAAAATAGAAAGATAATAGCCTATGCCTTTAGGAAGCTAAAGCCATATGAGCAGAATTATCTTACTCATGACTTGGAGTTGATCGCTGTGATCTTTGCCTTAAAAATTTGGCAGCATTATCTATATGGGAAGACATGTGATGTATATACAAACCACAAGAGTTTGAAATATATTTTTACGCAGAAGGAATTAAACTTAAGGTAGAGGAGGTGGCTAGAGCTACTAAAAGATTATGACCTGAACCTATACTATCACCTAGGGAAGGCCAATGTGGTAGTCGATGCCTTGAGCAGGAAGTCCTCCTCTGAGTTGGCTGCCGTAGTTACTTCTCAGCCTCACATCTAGAGGGACCTTGAGAAGTTGGAGGTTGGAATGCAAGTGCAGTGGTCTGATGGGTATATAGCAGCACTTGTACTCTAGCCAACCCTGATAGACAGAATCAAGTCCTCTTAGAAAGAAGACTTGGACCTGCAAAAGATTAAAGAAGCTATGCAGTTAGGGGTTCAAAATGAATTTAGTATAATGAAGGATGGATCCCTGAGATTTGATGGTAGGCTCTGTGTGCCAAATGTAAAGGAGCTAAGGGCAGAAATTCTAAGGGAGGCTCACTCACCTAGGAGCACCAAGATGTACAGAGACCTAAGCGAAAACTTTTGATGGAAGGGAATAAAGAGAGAGATTGCTCAGTATGTGGCCAAATGTTTAGTATGTTAGCAAGTCAAGGCTAAACATCAAAGGCCTGCAGGAGCCCTTCAGTCTTTGATGATTCCATAGTAGAAATGGGAGATCACTATGGATTTCATGACTGGTCTGCCTAAGACCCCTAGGAGCAATGATGCATTATGGGTCATTGTAGACAGATTGATGAAGTCAGTTCATTTCCTATTGTTCAGAGTTGGGGTCTCCAGTGAAAGATTAGCCAACATATATATTAAGCAAATTGTAATGCTTTAAGGTGTTTCCGCTCCAAATCCACCATCTGATTCGGTCACGTGACACGGCTGCATGAACCCTAAGGCAAGCCCTAGAGACCAGCAAGGCCTGATATAAACAGTCCACACTATATTCCATAAAAGTTTTATCATTTAAAGAAATAGCAATTATCACAATTTAAAAATAAACTGGGTAAACATCCACTAGTGTTATAAACATAAGTTCGTTGTTTTTCCTACAATCTTTAGAAAAATTTATTAAAATGGAATTTATATCTAACTAATTTTAATAACTACAACGTCGCTCCATCCCATCCTATCAAATTAATCACCTCAACCTATAAAAAAAATTTTAACGAATATAATGAGCTCAATAGCCCCATAAGAATCCCCTACATAAAATTTACCTTCTTACATAACAATTAAATAGATAACCTTTATGGTATAAATACATGATTAAGAAAATCCAAACCATCAAACCAATAAATGTAGATGCCATCATGCAATCATGTAATACACATCTAATGACTTCAGACTCAACCAGTCATATATTGGATCCAAACCCATCTGGTTTTCAGCTCTAGACTGCCATAACCACGTTCCAGCCCGTGGCGGGGCAACTATCACACTCTAGCCTATGACGGGCAACACTACCATATTTTCAACCTGTGGCAGGACCCACGTTGTCACACTCCAGCCTATGACTGGCAACACTACCACATTTCTAGCCTATGGCAAGGCTCTCATATGGCCAACCTAGAGCATCAACCATCATGCACTCATGCATCATAACCAACACAAGCCATGCATATCAATGCGTCGCAACTCAACCATGACAATAAAATTTTTATAAATCATAATTAGGTAATATTCATCAACCAAACCAAACCAAGAATCAGAAAACAGCACAAAATCCATAATTCATCCAACATAAATCATCAAAAACTAATAATTATTATTTATATAATAGCGATAAAAATTATGTAGGAGAATTCTTACTTCACAATTCGGCTAACAATCCCTCACTGATGACTCGAATTTAACTCCTCCCTATCACGCTGCTTGTATCCTTTAGTTGACACAATTCATATATTTTATTTAATTGACAAAATAAACTTTAATAAAATAAAATAAAATAAAATAATAAATTTTTTCTTCTAGAACCCATCATTGGGTCTGTGCCGCAATCCGAGCACTCACCCTTCTCCTCTCCTTTATATATATATATATATATATTAATCCCCTCACCGTGTTTATCACCTGTGCCTAATTTCTTTTCATCTTTAATGATCCGCTAAGAACTTACCTCTCTTTCCTAGCATCCAACGATATCCTGACGATGGAGGGCTTTGCTTCTCTAATTTTTCCTCCTCTTCTTCTTCTTCTTTTTTTTCTTCTCTCTCTCTCTCTCTTTTCTCATGGTGGCGCTATGAAACAACCCTAAGCCCCCCACCCCCTCTTTTATATATATATATATATATAATAGGCCAAAACGAATAAGGGGAGGAAAAACTCCTCCCTAATTCCACCGCCAAATCCACATGCGGCAGTTTAGGGGAGGATAAACTCCTCCCCAAATCATGCATGGGTAGTTAGGAAAGTCCAATTTTTCACGGACTCTACATTCTTCCCCCCTTAAAATAAATTTCGTCCTCAAAATTTTTCTTACCAGATACATCAAAGAGTTGGGATGCTTGTCTTTTACTTCTGACTCCAATTCCCAAGTGGCCTCTCTCTCTGAGTGGTTGCTCCATTGTATCTTCACATAAGGTATAGTATGACGATGTAAAATCTGATCCTTTCTGTCCACAATCCACACTGGATATTCATTATAAGTAAAGTCCTCTTGAAGATGCAATGGCTCATGCTCTACCATATGATTTGGATCTGGAACATATTTCTTCAACATTAACACATGAAAGACATTGTGCACATTTGACAGAGTTGGTGGTAATGCTAGTCGATATGCCACCTCTCTAACTCTGTCTAAAATCTCAAATGGACCAATGTATCTGGACTCAGTTTACCTCAAAGTCCAAATCTCATCATACCCTTGCTAGGAGAAACCTTCAAGAACACATGATCACCAATTTAAAATTCTAGCTTCCTTCTTCTGTTGTCAGCATAACTCTTCTGTTTGCTCTGAGCTGTACGAAGACGTTCTCGAATTGCTTATATTTTCTCTATAGCTTGTTGCACTAACTCGGGTCCCAAAAATTTTTGCTCACCAACATCATCCCAACAAATTGGAGACGGCATTTTCTTCCATATAGTGCTTCATAAGGAGCCATTTGGATACTTGCTAGATAACTATTATTATAAGCAAACTCAATCAAGGCCAGATGACTATCCCATGCACCACCAAATCTATAACACATGCTCTTAGCATATCCTCCAAGATATGTATAGTCCGTTCTGATTGTCCATCTGTTTGTGGGTGAAAAGTAGTACTAAAGCTCAACTTGGTGCCAAGTACTTTTTGAAGACCTTTCCAAAATTGGGATACAAACCTACTATCCTGATCAGATACAATAGTCACTGGAATCCCATGTAGCCTCACAATTTGTTCTATATACATGCTTGCCAACCTCTCCAAAGAGAATCCAACCCTAAATGGTAAGAAATGAGCTGATTTGGTCAACCGATCCATAATTACCCATACAGCATTACTACCCGAGGGTTCTCGGCAAGCCAGTTACAAAATCCATAGTGATATGCTCCCATTTCCACTGAGGAATATCAAGAGACTGCAATGGTCCAGCGGGTCTTTGATATTTAGCTTTTACCTGCTGACATACTAAGCACTAAGCAACATGAAGAGCTATGTCCCATTTCATACCAGTCCACCAAAAATTTTTCTTTAGGTCACAGTACATCTTGGTACCTCCAGATGCATAGTATAGGCCGAATTATGTGCTTCGCCCAAAATATCTTCTTTCAGATCTTTATTATTTGGTATACAAAGTCTGTTCCCAAATCTCAGTGAACCATCATCATGAATTCAAAACTATTTGAACACCGGTCTCCACATTTTTATAATCTTTTTAACTCTGGGTCCTCCTTCTGAGACATCTTAATTCTATTAGGGTAGGCTATACTGTAAGTGCAGTAAGTTGAACCTTGGGGTCATATATCCGGACCCCAATATCAGCTCTATCTAAATCCAATAAAATATGCTTTGATTAGTTATTAGAGCTGCAATTCACCTGAAGATTTTCTGCTTAAAACATCAGCTACTACATTAGCCTTTCCTGGATGATAGTTAATGGTCAAATCATAATCCTTTAACAATTCTAACCATCTTCTCTGCCTCATATTCAATTCTTTTTTAGTAAAGATTACTTTAAGCTCTTGTGATCAGTAAAGACATCACACTGTTCTCTATACAAGTAATGTCTCCATATTTTTAAAGCAAACACTACCGCTGCCAATTCTAAGTCATGAGTTGGGTAGTTTTGATCATATGATTTTAATTGTCTAGAGGCATAAGCAATCACCTTTCCATTTTGCATTAATACACATCCAAGTCCTTTACGTGATGCATCACTATAGATGGTAAACCCTCAGTTCCAGCTGGAATAGTCAACACTGGGGCCATCACTAATCGTCTTTTCAACTCTTGGAAACTCTTCTCACAATCCTCTGTCCATTCAAACTTCATTCGCTTTTGAGTCAAGTGAGTTAGAGGTATGGCAATACGAGAGAATCCTTCAACAAACCTTCGATAGTAACCTGCCAACCCCAAGAAATTGCGTACCTCAATATATTAGAAGGCTTGTTCCATGCAACCACAGCTTCCACTTTCTTCGAATCTACTAAAATACCTTCCTTAGAGACTACATGTCCAAGAAAAGCAACACTATCCAACCAGAATTCACATTTAGATAACTTTGCATAGAGCTTCTCCTCTTGAAGAGTCTACAGTACTATCCTCAAATTTCTCTATGTTCTTGTGAGCCTTTTGAATATATCAGAATATCATCTATGAATACTACCACAAATCGATCCAAGTAAGATTTGAATACCCAATTCATAAGATCCATAAATGCAGCTGGTGCATTGGTCAATCCAAAAGGCATAACCAAAAACTCATAATGCCCATATCTCGTCCTAAAAGTTGTCTTTGTATATCTTCGGCTTTTATCTTTAATTGATGGTGCCCTGATCGGAGATCAACTTTCGAGAATATTTGTGCTCCTTGTAATTGATCAAACAAATCTTCAATTCTTGGTAAGGGATATTTATTTCGTATAGTCATCTTATTTAGCTCCGATAATCTATACATAGCCGAAGACTTCCATTTTCTTCTTCACAAATAGTATAGGAGCACCCCAAGGAGACACACTTGGTCTGATAAAGCCCTTATCTAACAACTCTTGCAACTATTTCTTCAACTCTCTTAATTCTGCTGGAGCCATCCTATATGGAGTCTTTAAAATCGAGCCAGTACCAGGAATCAGATCAATAGAAAAATCAATCTCCCTATCTGGAGGTAACCCTGGTAACTCATCTGGAAAAACATCAGAGAACCTGTTCACAACAGGAATGTCTCTGTACGAAGCTCCTTTTGTTGGGTATATAGCACTGTAGCTAAATACCTTCATAACCTTTCCTGAGAAGCTGCTTGGCCTGTAGTGCCAATATCATTTTTAGTTGGGTAGGTGACTTGCCACCCATACAACGAAACTCAGCTTGCCAGGAATTTAAAATTTTACTATCTTCTCAAAATAGTCAATTGTAACATGATAAGCTGCCAGCCAATCCATCCCAAGAATTAAATCGAAATCCTTTATTTCTAAAATTAACAAATATGCCTTCATCTCCATATCCCCAACGGTTAATATGCAATCCTTACACATTGACTCCACTAACATAATATCTCCACTTGGTGTAGAGACACACATCCCAACTTCTAATGGTATAGGTGTTAACTTGCTACTTTTAACAAAATAAGAAGATATAAAGGAATGTGTAGCACCCAGATCAAACAATGCATACATTGTATGGGATAATAACTTAATCATACTTGTCACCGTAGCATTTAAGGCATTAGCATCTGGCTCTGAGAGTGCATAGATACACCCTTGAGCTCGAGGTTTTTGCGGTATCTCCCCGATTGTGGTGCTACTGGAGACTCTAGTTTTCCTTGTAGTTCTTTTCCCTTGGGACACTTTGCTGCTATGTGACCTGGCTGTCCACATGTGTAGCACCTCTTCTGTGATAGCCCGCAATCTCTTAGGAAATGTGGTCCTCCACAACCAAAACACTTGACTTCACCTTTATTTGATGTCCCATCACCTGGAATGCATTGTTATGCCTCTTTGTATTAGGGTTTCTCTTGTCTTGGCCTTGAAATTTTTCAAACCTACCTCTTTTCTTCATAGCCCTCTCCCTTGCAGCTTGTGTATCATTAAAGCCCTTTTCTATCACCAACGCCTTGTTCACCATCTCCTTATAGGTGGTCAACTCAAAAGCAGCCACTCGTTGTTGAATCGGGTCTCTAAGTCCATTTTCATACTTATGAGCCCAATTTTCTCTGCCACTACTGTGGGTGCATACTCGATAATTCTTCAAACTTGGTAGTATATTGTGCTACTGTCATATTGCCTTGGTCAAGACGATCAAACTCTCGAAACTTCTGGAATCTAACACTCTGAGGAAAATATTTTTCATAGAAAACCTTTTTGAATTCCCCCCAGGTGTGTGGTGCATCATTAGGGCCAAGTTTTCCTTTCTCTGTCTCCTACAATCAGCTGCCTCACCAAGCAATATAAAGGTCGCAAAGTTGACCTTTTCCTCCTCTGGACATTTCAAGGCCTGGAAGACCTTCTCAATCTCTTTCAACCAACTCTCAGCCTCCATAGGGTCAATAATGCCCTTGAAAGCCGACAGTGCGTACTTCTTAAACTCAGTCAGGTTAACTCGACGCTCAGGTTGAGTTCTGGAATCCCATAGTTGCTGTTGTAGTTGTTGCTGCTGCATTGTTGCTGCAAGAATCGCTGTTGTTGCTGCTGTTGCAGCTCCATCATCTTCATCATATCTTCCCTTGATGCAGCTTATTGTTGCTGCAGAATATCTAGTAACTAGGCAGTAGTTACATGCTCACTGGGTTGTACCCTAGGTTCCTCCATATTTCATGCTCCTGATGTCCCTGCTTCTATGGTTCCCACTCTAGGGGCATTAGGAACTTCAGTGGTGGGTACCATAGGGGGCTCCTCCTGGTGCAAACCCCGCACCGTTGAGGCTGTATCACTTCCTTGTGATTGTGAGGGATCCCATGCAGTTGTGCCATCAGCGAATCGGGTTGGCCTTCTAGGTCAACACGTCCTTTACTTTGAGCCATATCAACTTCTATATAACAAGGTTCAGTTTTCATTTAATATCCATATATCAATCAAAATTAATTCACATTTCAAAACTTTCAATTCATATAAGATTTAAAAATTTTCTCCCACCCACTCTCACTTTGATCCTAAATCCTAGAATCCTAAACCATGTTTTTATGCCACTTTAGTCAATTTTTCAATTTTTTTTCATCCCTAATGATCATAAACCTAAGCTCTGATACCACTTCTGTCAGCCCTAAATTCACCATCTGATCGGCCACGTGATATGGAAGCATGAACCCTAAGGCAAGCCTAGAGACCATGCAAGGCCTAATATAAATAGTCCACACTATATTCCACAAAATTTTTATCATTTAAAGAAATAGTAATTATCACAATTTAAAAATAAACTGGGTAAACATCCACTAGTGTTATAAACATAAGTTCATTGTTGTTCCTACAATCTTTAGAAAAATTTATTAAAATGAAATTTATATCTATCTAACTAATTTTAATAACTGCAACGTCGCTCATCCCATCCTATCAAATTAATCACCTCAACCTGTAAAAAAATTTCAACGAATATAATGAGCTCAATAGCCATATAAGAATCCCCTACATAAAATTTACCTTCTTACATAGCAATTAAATAGATAACCTTTATGGTATAAATACATGATTAAAAAATCCAAACCATCAAACCAATAAATGTAGATGCCATCATGCAATCATGTAATACACATCTAATGACTTCAGACTCAACCAGTCATGCATTGGATCCAAACCCACCTGGTTTTCAGCTCTAGATTGCCATAACCACGTTCCAGCCATGGCGGGGCAACTGTCACACTCCATCTGTGACGAGCAACACTACCATATTTTCAGCCTGTGGCGGGGCCCACATTGTCACACTCCAGCATGTGATTGACAACACTACCACATTTCTAGCCTACGGCAAGGCTCTCACATAGCCAGCCTAGAGCATCAACCATCATGCACTCATGCATCACAACCAATACAAGCCATGCATATCAATACGTCGCAACTCAACCATGACAATAAAATTTTTATAAATCATAATTAGGCAATATTCATCAACCAAACCAAACCAAGAATCAGAAAGCACGAAATCCATAATTCATCCAACGTAAATCATTAAAAACCAATAATTATTATTTATATAATAGCGATAAAAATATGTAGAAGAATTCTTACTTCACAATTGGCTAACAACCCCTCACTGACAACTCGAATTTAACTCCTCCCTGTCATGCTGGTTGTCTCCTTCAGCTGACACAATTCATATATTTTATTTAATTGATAGAAATAAACTTTAATAAAATAAAATAATAATTTTTTTCTTCTAGAACCCATCATTGGGTCTGTGCCGCAATCCAAGCACTCACCCTTCTCCTCTCCTTTATATAATATATATATATATTATAATCCCCTCACCGCGTTTATCACCTATGCCTAATTTCTTTCATCTTTAATGATCCACTAAGAACTTACCTCTCTTTCCTAGCGTCCAACGATATCATGATGATGGAGGGCTTTGCTTCTCCACTTTTTCCTCCTCCTCTCTTCTTCTTCTTCTTCTTCTCTCTCTCTCTCTCTTTTTCTCTTGGCGGCGCTATGAAACAACCCTAAGCCCCCCACCCCCTCTTATATATATATATATATATATATATATATATATTATAGGCTGAAACGGATAAGGGGAGAAAAAACTCCTTCCTAATTTCACTGCCAAATCCATGCACGGCGGTTTATGGGAGGATAAACTCCTCCCAAATCATGCACGAGTAGTTAGGGAAGTCCAATTTTTCACGGACTCTACATCTGGGGATCAAACTGAACTTCAGCACAACCTTCCATCCTCAGAAAGCTGGCTAGTTTGAGAGGACCATATAGATGCTGAAGGATATGTTGCGAGCCTATGTGATGGACTTGGGTGGTGCTTGGGACAACCACTTATCTTTATTTGAATTTACTTATAATAACAGTTACCATGCTAGTATTCAATTGGCTCCATTTGAGGCTCTGTATGATAGAAAATGCAGATCTTTCTTATGTCGGGATGAAGTGGGAGAGAGAAAATTATTAGGCCCTGAGTTGATACAGTAGACATAGAGAAGGTGCAGTTGATCAAAAAATGACTTCGTACAGCTCAGAACCGATAGAAGAGCTATGTTGATATGAGAAGAAGGGAGCTAGAATTCCAGGTTAGGGACCATGTCTTTCTAAAAGTATCACCAACCAAAGGTGTGATGAGATTTGGGATTTGAGGGAGGCTGAGTCCACAATACATTGGGCCATTTGAGATTTTAAGCAGAGTAGGGGAGGTGGCTTATAGCCTGGCACTACCTTCGGCACTCTCTAGGGTACATAATGTATTCTATGTATCTATATTGAGGAAGTACATTTCTGACCCCAGCCATGTGATAGAGTTTGAGCACATACAGTTAAGGAAGAATCTAACATATGAGGAGCATCCTGCACGTAAAGTAGATCACAAAGATCAAGTCCTAAGACGGCGTAGCATTCCCTATATCAAGGTTCAGTGGAGTAACCATTCTGAGAGGGAGGGTACTTGAGCTTAAGGAGGAAATGAAAAAGAAATATCAATTGTTTATAACTTAGTATATGTAAATGAAATGATAGTAAATCTGTGGTTTTAGTTTGAGATCTCAAATATTAATTAAGGTGTATCAATTTCGAGCCAAAATTTTTATAAGAGAAAAGTATGTAAGCCCCTAATAAAAAAAAGGCTGGCATGTCGTGCATGCTAGCGTGCGGTAGCGCGCAATACAGTGCTGCCACGGTTGTACCCGCATGCAACATGTGGGCGGCATTCTTGGCATGCCGCATTGGTTTAAGAGGGGCCACATCGGCCCCCTCTCTTTGCTATACCACCCGCCTCTGTGCCCCTCGAAGCCAAGAAGGTAAGAGAGGAAGAGAGAGAGAGAGGGGGCAGCATTCAACTGCTCCTTCCATGGTCGTGCCAGGCGCCTCGATGACGCTGGCCATGAAAGCCTGATCGCTCGAGGCAACTGGGGAGGGAAGGAAGAGGCTGGCTGCCTCCTCTATCAGTCGTGCCATCGTCACAGATACTATGGCGGGAGGAAGAAGAACAGAGGAGGAAGAAGAAGAGGAAGAAGAAAGGGAAACAAAAGTAAAGGAAAAGGAGAAGAGGCCGCCACCGCCGACCGGCATTGGGCCGTTCATCGGTGACCAGGCAATGCTGGGAGGGGCCGGCGGTTGTCTTAGGCCGCCGCCACTCCGCCTGGTTCATCCGAACCAAGGGAGAGAGAGAGAAGAAAAGAATAAATTGGGGGGGGACTGGGCTCGGGTTCGGCCCAACTCAGTAAGCCCTTTGGGCTGATTTTTTGGGCCCCAAATTGGGCCAGGCCCAATAAAAGGAAAATGGGGTTTGGATTAGTGTTGATCCTAGTTTCTTAAAAAAATTTCTTTTCCCATTTGATTTTATATATTTGGAGATATTCAAACCCCAAGTAGGGCCTAGGATTAGACTGGGTAGAGTTTAGAAGTTATTTTGATATGCTGATTTTGGAGATTAAAAATTTTAAAAATTATGTTGTAGGTACTCAGGTGCCCAAATAGCTGATTTACACTTTTGAATTAGTGCTAGGAGGTAAGTAAGCCATTTATCATGACTTTCATGAATTATTAGAATATGAAAATTATGAAATTTAAATGCTATACTGATACATATTATATTATTTAAAAAATGAGAAAATAGATTTGATACCACATACATGCAAATGTCTATTTTACATGATCATTTAAATTTGCTAATCTTAGCATATTATGTGAAAAATAAAAATGAATTTGGTACCTTATATGCAAGTGATTATTGGCCATGGTCATCTTTATAATTGTTAATTTTTTATAAATTATTTGGTACCTATATGTGTAACTGATCAATTGATATGGTATTTAAAATTACTAAAAGTTTTATAAGTGTACATGTATATTTGACATGTTCAAACCACTATAAATGTGAAAAGTATATGGATATATGTTAGCTTGCAAATATGATATGAAATTGATATTTTGTGAATATGCTATTATGTATTACCATGGTCCACTATAATATAACATGATATGCTACATGACTCCGGGACCCACCCTCCATAGGGGTGATATGTGGAGGATACATCCGAGGGTATTTAGTTGACTCTGGGACCCATCTTCACAGGGGTTGCATGTGGAAGACACACCAGAGGGGTGTTTTGTGACATGACTCTGGGACTCATCCTCCATAGGGGTTATATGTGGGGGACACACCCAAGGGTGTTTTGTTGACATCAGGACCCTTCCTTCATGTACAAGGAGGATACACCTTTGAGGTGTTTTGTTTACATGAATGTAGACTATGACTATGAAAATTGGTATAAAATGAAATTTTACATGGTGATTATAGTGGTACAGTGGTTTTATTTGAAATTATATTTTAAAATGCTACATGGCATTTACTTTCAAAGTTATTTTAAGCATATGATATGCACGTTTTGATAACATGATAAAATGTATTTGAAATTGAAAGCTTGGCATATATTTTAACATATGAAAATTGATTTATTTAAATCTTAAAATTATTATATTATATTATAGTACGCTTACTTGCTGAGTGCAAGCTTATTTAAAATTCACAATGTTTTTCAGAGCCACAAAACTGAAGAAAAAAAAAAGAGGTAGTTGGAGCTTTTATTAGAGTAATATAGATTATAATTTTATTGTAACCCCAAATCTTGATCTTATGTATTTTGACATGTAGTCCAAACTTTATTTATTATGGCTTCTACTAAGAATGTTTTAGATTTTGGATGACATATAGTTATTATCCTTTTTTTATTAATTATTATATTTTAGAACGCCTTGTATGCCTGTGGATTGCCACCTGGATCCACCACCACCAGGTTTGCGGCGTGACACCTCTTCTGCCTCCACTCTTGCAGCCTTATTTTTCAACAAATCACCTCCTGTAAGACCTCGCTCCGCCAACTCCCCACCTCGCTGACACTTGCCATTACTGCCTGAGGCATGATCTCCCACCTAAGCTGATCTGACCCATCTACAGGCATTGCCCGAACTATGTGTGGGTGAGTAAAACTATTGCGTCATAACAAGGGGGGCTAGTGCACATTGAGTTGGAGAAGAATCATCTCCAGCCAATAGAGGAAGGCAAAGGAGAAGTGATAGTGTCACAAGTGAATGGGTTCTCTGTGAAATGCATGAAAGTTGGTTAGAAGTATGTATGCATATCATTTTGATTATTGATGCAGTTGGATCTTTTACCTTGTTATCTGTCTAAACAAGTAGTTTAATTCGTGTAATTGCATTGATGGAAGTACTTAAATTATTGTAATTGCATTGATGCATATCATATATAATTTTTGCTCATAAACATTTTAAACCGTGTTGATTGCATCCAATGATCTAGGGCTCCGTTATGCATTTCGTGTCATTGCATTCGGCAGTGCTGGTAAAATTCGTGACCATTGGGTTTTGGGTGGCCCAATATTCTGCAAGGGATTCACATCATTTGATTCGATTTTTCTTCACGCTTAATAAACGATGTTGTGGGGCGTGTCAGACTGACCTCTCAACGGTGGTCTCTTTGCGTACGCTTCATTTTCATTGTAAATGCTTATTAACTGGTCTGAAAAGCGGGCGAATAACCTAGGTTGGCGCCTGTTAGCAACGTGAAAGCTCTCATGCCATTATCTCGGTTACACCCATCGGAATCGAGGTGCTAACCCCGTTCCCCAGAGCTAGCTTATCGGTGCACCGTCGTTATATCGGTCACACTTAAAAAGCAGTCGACCGAATCCCGACACCTGACATACGGATGGCGCTTCACAGCTGATGCTGCGTTCTATTTCCGTTTAGTGAGTGATTCGCGTTCGATTTCCTCAACGGAAATATGAACATATATGGACAAATGGCCATATCTAAATTGCTATTTCCCACCTTCACGGCCAACCTCGATACGAGTTGTAGCACCCCCTCCGACATCGCCCACTCCAAACCTCACCGTTTTTCAGGCCGCACCAGAATATGCCATCTCATAACACCGCCACAAGATATCCATCCATCATAAGAGGCAGTTGAAAAGAAATTATGCACAAAATAGCATGCCTACTCTTAACGAAATTCTACCATTATTCATGTGTAGCTTCCTCATATCAAGTTTGTAAAGGTGGCTCCATCTCTTGTTGATACTCTTTAACACTTTTCTTTTTTGCTCAAGTCGTTTATAAATTCATACTGATTTAAGAAAAAATCCAGACGGTACAAGTTCATTGGTTCTCGGTAAGTTCAACCCTGAATTTTCATTCTTCAATGCTAGGAAAAAGAAGAAAAAAAAAAAGAGCTGCATAAATACGAATTCTAATAAAACAGAAAAATGATCAATTGAAGTACCTTTCACAATAATTCCCTCATTCTACAAAATGCTCATTCCGCACCTGCACTCCTCATGCTTAGCAACGTAGCCAGGTTCAGTATACCATTAACGGCAGCAGTTGGAAGAAAAAGACTTTAAAACCTATGACTTCCTAAAGTCATGCAGATTGATATGGCCGATCGGATCAAAGAACATGCGAGTCAATTCCTTGGCGATTGGGCTCAACACGGCCCACCCCGACTTCCATATCGGTCGCAGCCCACCTCGACCTCCGCATTGGCTACGGCCCACCTCGACTTCCGTGTCGGCCGCAGCCACGGCCTATCTCGACCTCGCATCGGCTACGGCCCACCTCGACTTCCGTGTCGGCCACAGCCAGTCTAGGCCTTGGTCACGGTGTCGACATCGGCCACGGCCCATCTCGACCTCGCATCGGCCACGGCCCACCTCGACCTCCGTGTCGACCACGGCCCATCTCGACCTCCGCATCGGCTACGACCCACCTCGACTTCCGTGTCGGCCGCAGCCAGTCTAGGCCTTGGTCACGGTGTCAGTGTCGGCTTCGGTGTCAGCCTCGGCGTCGGCTTTGGTGCCGGCCTCGGCATCGGTCTCGGCGTCGGCCATCGGCGGAAATCATCCACATCCAAGCTACGTGGTCCACTTCCCTCGAGAATGGCGGACCACGTCACCACGAGCGCGCCCGGCTACGTGCACGGTGGACGTGCTTCCTCCTGGCGCCGCTAACAACGGGCGTGGCCCCACGATCAGTCCCATGACCCGTACTTTGTGGCACGTTGAAGACCAGAAATTAACAACCGTCCGAAGGAGACTTGACCATGACGGACGGAGGGTAAAAGGGATTCTCGAACAGGTATAAAAGGCCTCCAGCCCTTAAGGTAGGGGACGGAGGCTCTATCCAATCGTTACAAAGATATTCATTCCTGTTCCCCAAATCACTAACTTGGGCGTCGGAGGGTCCCCGCCGGAGTCACCGGTCCGGGACTTTCCTTGCAGGTTCCCGAGCGAAGGAAGGGTCTCGTCGTTCCCTCAAAGGCCCACAAGAATTTCTGCCCACTTGACGCTCATTAAAGGTTATTTGGCGGCAACAGATTGGCACGCCAGGAAGGGGGGAGAGCGTGAGTAGCAAGGCGTGTAGGGAGAAATTGACCAAGCTCTCACTCCCTCCTTACCCGAAGAAGAGATGGTGGTGACTCGTGCTCAAGAAGATTCCACCAGCCTGGCTGGGGGCAGCCAGCGAGGGCCAAGCAGCCGGAGGCCCTCCCGCCAATTCATCCCTCACCACCATGCCAAGGTGATAGGGTCACCACCCTCGCTCAGGAGGTGCGGTCCCTTGCTGCGGTGATTCGGAAACTCCAACAATAGTCGGCGGCCGCTCAACCTCTACCGCCACCCCACTCCTTGGAAGAAGTTGCGGCGCAGCCCAGCCAACAATCCACCCGTGGAGGACAATCCCGACGGAAGGCTCACCATCGTCGGGACGTTCCCACCAGAAGGAGATCTCCTGACAGTCCCTCTCCCGGCGATCCCGGGACAAGGCCCGGGGAAGGGTATAGCCCGTCGACACCGCCCGTCCTCCCGTTCCCTATCTACCTCATCAGGAGAGGAGTCCACAGGCGATAGGATCCACCTCCCGCAGAAAGGCGACGGGAGGAGTGCTACCGACATTTAGAGGAGCTCGGCCAACGATTGACCGATCAGTCGAAGGCAAAATATGACAGTCGCCCCCCACTGACAAGGCGGATCATGGAAGAACCCGTCCCTTCCCGATTTCGCCTTCCTCAGCTGGATCCTTATGACGGCACTACCGATCCCCTAGATCACTTGGAAAGCTATAAGGTGCACATGCAGGTCCAGGGAGCATCGGACGCTCTTCTATGCATTGCTTTCCCAGCCACCCTACGAAAGGCTGCGAAGGCTTGGTATTCCATCTACCTCCTCGTAGTATCAGTTCATTCAGATAGCTGGAGAAAGCTTTTCTCGCTCACTTCAACGCAAGCCGACAGATCCCTCGGGTGGCAGACAGCCTCTTTGCCATCCGACAGAAGAGTGGGGAGACTCTTCGGGACTTCGTCGCTCGCTTCAAGGAGGCGGCGATGGAGGTTTACCATCTTGACGACTCGGTGGCCACCTTGGCCTTAAAGCGTGGGCTCCGCCCTTCCCGCTTCGCGTATTCATTAGACAAGAAGCCCTCGATCTCGTACGCTGAGTTGTTGAGTCGAGCTCAGAAATATATTCGCGCTGATGAGGCCGACTCCTCTCGGCGGGAAACTGAAGAAGGCCCCAGCAAAAAGCAAGTTCGATCAAAGTCTGGAGGGCCTCACACCAAGAAGCCCGAGCCACCTCGTCGGGCGAACAGTCGGCCATAGACTTTCGCCCCGTAGGTAAGCGTTACACCCCTCTGTTAGCCCCGATTTCCCACATTCTTATGGAAATCAAGGGTGAGCCCTATCTCAAGCGCCCCGCGCCCCTGAAGCCTGGAGTTCCTCGCAACAAGAACCTGTATTATCATTTCCATCGAGATCACGACCACGACACAGAAGACTGCCGACAGCTGAAGAAGGCCATAGAGGAGCTCATCCAGCAAGGGCACCTCGGTCAGTTTGTCCGGAGAGGAAATCCAGTGGCACCAGGCCCTTCGGCACCACCCACTCAGCAAGCCAATGTTGACAACACCCCGACTGGGAAGACTGTGGCAATGATCTCCTGGGGAGCGGGGGGCACCTCAAAAAGATATCGGGGGGTGAGCGAGATAATATTGTAATTCCTTTCTCTGAAAGAGATCTAGAGGGGGTAGATAACCTGAATGATGAAAGCATCATTGTATCCATGACAATTGCTAAACATCCTGTAAAGAGAATATTAGTTGATAGTGGAAGCTTGGCCGATATTCTGACGTATGACGCATTTGTTTGTATGAACTTGCTTTTGGATTCTCTTCGGCCAGTGACGACGCCCTCGTTGGCTTCACCGGAGATGCGGTGAAAGTTGAGGGAGAAATTGCTCTCCCGTCACGGCTGGAACTTCACCCTACCAGAGCACGATCTTCATAAAGTTCCTGGTGGTGAGAGTTCCTCTTGCATATAACGCTATTCTTGGCGGCCAGGTTTAAATCTGCTGGATGCCATTGTCTCGACAAAGAGGTTGCTGGTCAGGTTCCCCACTCGTCACGAGATCGGGGAAATGCGAGGCGAAAGAAGCCCGATGTCCCTCTGCTACCACACGACCCCTAGCCTTCAGTCCGCAATTCCCTCGCCGACTTCTGAATTGACGGATCGAGAGAGGCCGAGAAGAGGGGGGAACCGGTGGGACATCTGTTGACTTTTCCCTTAGGAGAGGACCCAACGAGAACCATCCAGATCGGGGCCTCTCTCCCTGAGGAGGAAAGGAGTCGGCTCCTCGATTTCCTCCGAGCCAACGCCGATATTTTTGCATGGGAACCGACCGACATGCCAGGTATACCATCCAAGGTAATTACTCATAAACTTAACATCAAATCTAATTGTAGGGCGGTCCTGCAAAAGAAGAGAAGCTTCCCCCGAGCACCAGAAAGCTGTTGACGAGGAGGTCCGTAAACTGATCGCCGCCGCCACATTCGGGAGGTCTATTATCCCGATTGGTTGGCCAACATAGTGATGGTACAAAAAGCCAATGGAAGCTGGAGGATGTGTGTCGATTTACTGATCTCAACAAAGCCTGCCCCAAGGACAGTTTCCCGCTTCCCATGATCGATCAGTTAGTGGACGCCACTTCCGGTCATGAGACTCTCAGCTTCATGGATGCATTCTCGGGATACAACCAGATCAGAATGGAGCCTTCAGATGAAGAAGCCACCTCCTTCGTGACCGAAAAGGGGATCTACTGCTATAAAGTCATGCCCTTCGGGTTGAAAAATGCCGGGGCTACGTACCAAAGATTGATGAATAAGGTCTTCGAGGGTCAAATCGGGCGCAACATGGAAGTATATGTAGACGACATGCTGACCAAAAGCATCCGAGCTGGCAACCACCTATCTGACCTAATGGAGACCTTCAGCAACCTTCGTTGATTTCATATGAGGCTAAATCCCGAAATGTGTCTTCAAAGTCGCAGCAGGCAAATTCCTAGGATTCATGGTGACACAACGAGGAATAGAGGCGAACCCGGACAAGATCCAAGCTATCCTAGATATGAGGCCGCCGGTGAATAAAAAGGAAATCCAGTGCCTGACCGAAAGACTAGCAGCTCTGAGCCGCTTCCTATCTAGATCGGCTGAGCGGAGCCTCCCCTTCTTCAAAGCCTTGCGAAAAGTCAACACCTTTGAATGGACGGATGATTGCCAAAAGGCCTTTGAGGAGCTGAAGAATTTCCTATCGACTCCGCCGCTACTGTCGAAACTGATGGAGGGAGAAAACCTCTTTTTGTACCTGGCCACTTCTCAGGAGGATGTCAGTTCGGTCCTCGTCCGGATAGACATTGAAGGATCGCAGAAGCCGGTATATTACACCAGCAAAGTGCTCCATGACGGAGACCAGGTACACCAAAACCAAAAAATTATTTTCGCACTAATAGTGTCGGCTCAATGTCTCAGGCCTTATTTCCAAGCCCACTCAATCATAGTGCTGACGGATCAGCCCCTGAGGATAATCTTATCCCGCCCTGATACCTCCGGTCGGCTGGCAAAGTGGGCGCTCAAGTTGGGAGAATTCGACCTGACCTTCGAACCAAGGTCGAGTATGAAATCCCAAGTTTTGGTGGATTTCCTAGTTGAGTGCACCTGGACCGATGAGCAGACCAGGGAAGCTCCGATGAAACTCCCAGAAGCGTCGACCGCAGATACGAGGAAGGATTGGATCCTTCATGTGGACGGGCGTCAAACTCTCAAGGGAGCGGTGCCGGGATCATTCTCGCCGGTCCCGACAGTGTAACGATTGAGTATGCCCTTCGTTTCCTCTTTCCTGCCACGAACAATCAAGCCAGTACGAAGCCTTGTTGGCAGGGATGAGGCTCACCAGAAAACTTAAAGAGGAGCGTCTCAGAGCATATACCGACTCCCAACTCATCTCGGGGCAAATCACGGGGAGTATGAAGCTCGGGATCCTATCATGTCCCAATATTTGGACAAGGTCCAATCGGAGTCCCTCCCCTTCGCCCATTTCAGTGTCAGCTATGTTCCCGGGAAGAGAATGCTCGGGCCGACGCGTTGTCCCGCCTGGCCACCTTGGCCGATGAAACCTTGGGGAGGACTTACGTAGAGCATTTGCTAGTCTCGAGCATCGAGGCGGCGAGGAGGCCCTGCCAGTTGAACAGAAGCCTTCTTGGATGGACGCCTATGTCCAATATCTCACAGATGGTGTCCTCCCAATGACCCTTCCAAGGCCAAACTCCTCAAGTGGCGAGCCTCCAAATTCCTAATAATGGATGGACGCCTGTATCGGAGGTCCTTCTCATATCCCCTCCTCAAGTGTGTCGGTCCCGCTGAGGCCGATTACATCCTCCGCGAAATTCATGAAGGCACATGCGGGAACCATCTGGGGGCAGAGCCCTAGCATATAAAGCCCTCGTCAAGGCTATTATTGGCTGACCATGCGGGAAGACGCGGCCGAATTGGTGCGAAAATGCGACAGCTGCTAACGTCACGCCAACATCCAGGGCAGCCCATTTCTCAGTTGAATCCCATCTCTGCTCTATGGCCCTTCGCCCAATGGGGGATGGACATTTTGGACCATTTCCTCCAGCCTCCGGTCAACGGAGATTTTTGCTAGTCGCTATCGACCACTTCACCAAATGGGTGGAGGCCGAAGCTCTAGCCAAAATAACGAAGCCAGAGTGAGAGCTTTCTTTTGGAAGTCCATAATCTGCCGTTTTGGACTTCCCAACACTCTCATCACAGATAACGGCCGACAGTTTGATAACGCCCCCTTCAGAGAATTTTGTAACGAATTAGGAATCACTCAGAGATTCACCTCTGTCGGACACCCACAGACCAATGGAGCGGCTGAAGCAATTAATCGTATAATTCTACAAGGGCTTCGGACACGGCTTGATGACTTTAAAGGAAGGTGGGTGGAGGAGCTTCCCCAGGTCCTATGGGCCTATCATACGACCCTGAGAAATCCCACCGGTGAAACCCGTTCAGTCTGGTTTTCAGATCCGAGGCCGTCATTCCTATGGAAATCGGGGTCCCCAGTCCTCGAGTGGAAGCCTACAATGAAGAAGACAACTCGGCCCAACTGAGGGCCAATTTGGATCTCATCGAGGAGACGCGCGACCGAGCACGGATCAAGATGGCCGCTTATCGACAAAGGGCGGCAAAGTATTACAACGCCGCGTTAGACCCCGGACGTTCCGTCCCGGGACCTGGTCCTCCGGAGGGCTGAGATTTGAGGCCAACGAGGGAGGGAAGTTATCACCTAATTGGGAGGGGCCCTACCGGGTTGCAGAGGCCCTTCCCCGAGGAGCTTACCGACTCGAGGAACTCAGCGGGAGGCCACTCCCACGAACTTGGAATTCTGACAACCTTCGCCGGTACTACCAGTGACATGCTCAACTGAGTGGTTGTAGGTTCGGATACTCCACTCTTCAAATTATTTAAATGAAAATGTACTTCTCACGCATCATTTCGCATTACCTCTTTGTCCTACGATCATGTCACTAAAGCCCGATTCCCGCATCGGCACAAAAGCCCGACTCCCGCGTCGGCGCCAAAGCCCGACTACCGTGTCGGCACCAAAGCCCAACCCCCGCGTCGGCACAAAAGCCCGACTAACGCGTCGGCACAAAAGCCCGACTCTCGTGTCGGCACAAAAGCCCGACTACCGTGTCGGCACAAAGCCCGACTCCCGCGTCGGCACCAAAGCCCGACTACCGTGTGGCACAAAGCCCGACTCCCGCGTCGGCACCAAAGCCCGACTCTCGTGTCGGCACCAAAGCCCGACTACCGCGTCGGCACAAAAGCTCGACTCCCGCGTCGACACCAAAGCCCGACTCTCGTGTCGGCACTAAAGCCCGATTACCACGTCAGCACAAAAGCTCGACTCCCGCGTCGATACTAAAGCCTGACTACCGCGTTGGCACAAAAGCTCAACTCCCGCGTCGACACCAAAGCCCAACTCCTGCGCCTGCGCAGGACCCAAATTCCGGTATTGCACCCTGAACCCGACCACGACACCTTCAGATCACCCCTGGACACCCTGGGCCCGGTTATGACACCCCAGATCACTACTTTTGGGGTCAAGAGGGTCCCTAGCACGGAATCGGATCACTCCCACGGTATCGCTCCAAGTGCCTATCGACGGAACGGCGCATGAAACATGCTGGCGAGGCCACATCACAGGGTCTCTCAACAAAACAATGCCAAAAGATCGAAAACACAAGGCCATTTAGCTCGTCAGCAACCTGACATCGATGGTCAAGAATCGACGCATACCGATCCCAGAGCGTCCCTACTTAGACTATAAGAGGCCTCGTTCTGGCCGGGCTGGTGTGATTCCATGCAAATCCTACGAACGCGAATAGACCACGATGAGCTAGTGGCTTGGCAAGCTAAGCATCGATAGCGTAAAAAGAAGAGTAGGGGGGTCGACAATTCTAACACAAAAGTCAAAGATGTTCTCTTTTCATTGATTAGCTAAACTTTTACAAAATGCCGACCATAGTCGGACTTGGATACATTGTAAAAAAAAATGAAAGATCCAAGACCACAGGCGGGGCTTCAGTCCTTCGCTGGAGCAGTGTCGGAAAACGGGGTGGTATCATCGGCCGGAGCAGAACCCTGGTGGACATCTTCACCCTCAAGGTCTCCTTCTTCGGGTTCTAAATCTTTAAGGCCTTCGACACCAAAGACCTTCATTGCCTTATCTCGGCAGCAATGAAAACCCTGAAGATAGGCGTCGGCTCCCGCTTCGACCACCTCCTCAATGACGATCGGGGAATTCCGGTAGTTCTCCACGGCTTTCTTTCCCGCCTCGGCCACCTCATTGGCAAAGGCTGGAGAGTTCCGGTAGTTTTCCATGGCTTTCCCTGCCACCTCAGCCATTTTCTCCACAGCGGCCCGAGCCGCCGTTTCGGCCTCGGCTGCCCTCTTATCGGCGGCTTTCACTGCCTTCGCGGCCTCAGCAGTTTTGATGTCAGCCAGGCAGGCCACTTCCTCGGCGATTTCAGTTTTCTCCTCGGAGGATCTCAGCTCGGATTTCGCCACTTTGAACTGGGTCTTGACGTCGGCCAATTCCGCCTCGGCGGCCATCAACTTCCCCTCGGCGGTGAGAGCGCGCTCGCGGGCCTTGCGCATCTGTTGTTGCGCTGCTGTCATTTTGGCCTGCGCTTGGGATCGGACTATTTCGAGCCTCTCCGCTTCTCCAGCCTGAGTCAGCTTGACAGCTTTCGTAGCTCGGTCTCGGTACTCAAAGGCTTCTCGTCGGTAGCGATCGAGTCAACACTCCCCGCTGGCGACAAGGGCTTGGGAATGGTTGAAGATGTTTACCATCTACACATCCAGGCCAATGTCAGTTACCTAAAGTAGGTACATGGAAAATGAACAGGATTAGAATGTAAACGGCTGCTTACCCGGAGCATGGCCATCTGACCGTCTTTGAAGAGGATTCGGGAGTTGGTCCAGATTATCTCCTCCCGAATCGCAGGAGTAGATGCCGCTGATAGCAGCTTCTCGGCGAGGTGGGGGTGGTTCATAAGAGACGGCCGCAAGGAAATCGGTCCCATCCTGTCCCCTATGGGCTCGGATGCGGCGCTGCGGGCCTCGTAGCCGACGACGGCCTTCTGCCTCTTATCAACCGATGCCTCTCTACTGGCTTGAGGATCATCCCTCGGGGCCGGCCTAGTAGTCGATGGATCCGGGCGCTCGGTCGACTGGCTGACATGAGCCCTTGACTCCTCGGGCAGCGCACCTGCAGTCTGGTCAACAACTCCGATGGGGGCAGCGGTGCAGGAGATCACCGCGGCGGCAGCGGAGTAGGCGACCGTCGTGGAGGCCGTGGCGATGATTGCACAGGAGATCGACAAGGAGGGGGCGATGGAGTAGGAAGCTTAGGGACGTCCCGGGGGGCAGGTGGCGATTGGGATCGAGGCCTTTTTCTCGACCCCTCGGCTCCGTCATTTTGTCCCTTTCTCCTCTTAATGGCGGCTTTGTGAAAAGCCCCGGCCGGGATGTTGATCTTCATAGCTGCACGAAAACGAATGTGCTAAAAAAATAAATAAAAAAAAGAGAGAGAAGGGATCGAAAGGAAAATGTCATCTTTAAAGAGGCCCTCACCGTCATCAGAGGCGATGCCGGCGTGTCGGAGGTTGTCCTCCAACAATATCTCTCGGTATGATGGGAGTTCAGTTGCCAGGAGAAGATTGAAGGCTTCTTGATCTCTTGGTACTACCGAGATGTTCTTGTTAGCCTCAGTATTGGGTGTACCCCATTCCCTCCTTATCCCCTCCACTTCGGCGAAGAAGAACCAGGATTTCCACCCCTTTATGGACGAAGGGAGACCTAACCTAAGGGCTCTACCCTGCCGGGGGGCAAACAGCCACCAGCCGGATTGAGCCCGAATGGTATACAGGCTGCGAAAGAGGGAAACGTTACTCGGGAGACCTTGAAGGCGAGTCAACACCAAGAAGGCACAAATGGCCCTGATGGAATTGGGGACTAGTTGAGCTGGGACCAACTTGTATCTATCGAGGAGATTGATGATGAAAGGGTGAAGAGGAAGACGAAGACCGGCCTTAAAAAATTCCTCATAAAGGGCTATCCCCCGAGGGGGAGAGGTTACCCTATCGTTGGGGCCCGGTGCGATCAGTCACACCTCTTTGGGTATTTTATAGGCTGCCCTAAAGGTCGCAAGGTCAACGGAAGTGACAGTGGAGGCGGTCCCCTTAGGGGAACCGCTGCTCGCCCTGGAAGACGGAGCTGCCCTAGGAGGTGGGGTTACAGCTGCTGACGGACTCCTAACAGTCAGTTCCTTGGCCATGGCCCTATGGGTCGAGAGGTATGGTTTGTGGAGGACCGAGAGGACGAATAAGAAGAAGACGATTGTGAAGGCATGGGGAACTAACCTGGACAGAGGAAGAAGGAGTTGGAGGAGCTCTCAAGCTGGAAGGGGAAGAGGCTGTAGGTGAAATCGAAGCTATGACACGTCCTCACCTATAAAAATTTTTATCGGCATCTTCAAAATCGTCCCGCCCAATGCTTGCCACACGGATGCTATCCATTGAGGAGGACTCTGTGGCGACGCTCCGGGCGCACGATAGATGGGACCCCCGACCAATCAGAATGTATCGATGCCAGTGATTTGATGGCTTAATGATGATCGCCGATATCTTGGGGATCCCAAACCGCTCCCTGACCACGAGGCGAATCCGACGGTTAGGATGCGCAGATGACAACGCCCCTTTCGCTTGGATGGTGACACCAGCTCAGGGACGGGGGGCATCTGATATGGCCGATCGGGTCAAAGAACACGCGAGCCAATTCCTTGGCGATTGGGCTCAACACGGCCCACCCCGACTTCCGTGTCGACCGCAGCCCACCTCGACCTCCGCGTTGGCTATGGCCCACCTCGACTTTCATGTCGACCGCAGCCACGGCCTATCTCGACCTCCGCATCGGCTACGACCCACCTCGACTTCCGTATCAACCGCAGCCAGTCTAGGCCTTGGTCACGGTGTCGACATTGGCCACAGCCCATCTCGACCTCAGTGTCAACCACGGCCCATCTCGACCTCCGCATCGGCTACGACCCACCTCGACTTCCGTGTTGACCGCAGCTAGTCTAGGCCTTAGTCACGGTGTCGGCGTCGACTTCGGTGTCAGCCTCAGCGTCGACTTCGGTGCGACCTCAGCATCGGTCTCGGCGTCGGCCTCTGACGAAATCATCCACGTCCAAGCTACGTGATCCACTTCTCTCGAGAATGGCGAACCACATCACCACGAACACGCCCGACTATGTGCACGATGGACATGCTTCCTCCTGGCGCCGCTAACAACGGGCGTGGCCCCACAATCAATCCCATGACCCGTACTTTGTGGCACATTAAAGATCAAAAATTAACAACCGTCCGAAGAGACTTGACCACGACGGACGGAGGGTAAAAGGGATTTTCGAACATGTATAAAAGGCCTCCAGCCCTTAAGGTAGGGGACGGAGGCTTTATCCAATCGTTACAAAGATATCCATTCATATTCCCAAAATCACTAACTTGGACGTCGAAGGGTCCCCGCCGGAGTCACCGGTCCAGGACTTTCCTTGCAGGTTCCCGAGCAAAGGAAGAGGTCTCGCCGTTCCCTCAAAGGGCCGCAAGAATTTTTGCCCACTTGAGGCTCATTAAAGGTGATTTGGTGGCAACACATATCATGATCACATAACGGAGGGCTGTGCTTCTTTTCTTCACAAGATGGAAAATTTCATGCCAAATCATCGAGAACATTCGAACACCAAAACAAATCCATATCTCCTAGCATCGCTTTCTCCTATCGTGGAAAAGCACTAGACGGAAACAGTGAGAATGTGCTGCGGTGCTTCTGCTTTTGTTCAGTATATAGTAAATTCATTCCAATTATCAAGAACATTTTTACTCCCCTGTACAAGTGAATAGGAGGAACAAGCTTTGCAGATATCTCAGCCGGCAATCATAGCTGATCATACTTTCCATCCTAGTAGCTCACATTTCATGCATGTGTTTGAAAATAAGCGCTTCAATCTTTGTAGCATTTACTGATTGCTCTTCAATCTTTTGGGTGGTGGGGACATAAAAAGCTTTCGGACAGAAAGAATGGGATCATCCTCCTGCATCACATATAGTGCCTATCAACAGATCAGCTCCAGATGACACAGAAGCAAACAGAATCCATTAAAAAAAATGAAAAGGAAATAGTACCTCATCAAGTGATGCTGATGGATTCTCCAAATTCAAGCGTCTAGGTGAATCTTTCACTTGATGAACTAAAGCTGAAAGCGTCAATTTCCACCCAGGCATGGTTTTTTCCTCATCAGGAGCGATCCAAGGGCAGAAGGGCCTGTGCTGCCTGATTGGGTCAAACTCATTGATCTTACCGTGCAGCAGTTTCAGATTTTTTTCTGTATTCACCAATACAGATAAAAAGGGAAAAACACTAGTCAGCCACCTCTTTCATGGGACACAAAGCATCACAAACAGTACAAAAGATTCTGCTATCTCCAATGCTTTAAGCAAGCAGGAGAAGAAAGAAAGGGATCAACTGAAGTTGCTGGCTAGCTCAGTAATTTCGGTTTCCATAGATCTAGACAGTTGAACATCATAAAAGAACCATGCCTACCTGAAAGGGAAGAGAGAGAGAGAGAGAGAGAGAGAGAGAGAGATGCCAAAAAGGTCATGGTATAAGGTTAATGAGCAGGAGGCAAATTTTCATCACTGCATTCTGGCATGGTTGAATTCATCATCCTAATATCAAGTCCTCAACTTAATGGAATGAATTTAAAACAAGATGCACGGGAACTTTGTAGTTACCATTACACTAATGCTTAGATTTGTCGAAATAAAAAATAAAAAAACACAAGGTCGTGTTTGGATAACCATAACATATTGGGTATTCAAAATTATATAAGAGAATCATCAACATTTGCACTCAGAAAACACAGCACCTGGATTTGAGCAACTGAAATTCATGGATAGTATTACTAGATTAAGATTAATCTAATGATGCATGACTAAGATTTGTCTAATGATGTATGATGGAAATAAAAAAAATTGTTTGCTCAAGGAAGAGGTGCACTAGAATTTAAGCACATGAATATTAATATTAGAGCAAAAATAACAAACACTTTAGGATAAATTTGATGTATGGCAAACTGTAAAGTGATTTGCTACAAGCTTTGGCACCAAATATTTCATATTAGTCTAATATGAAATACAAAACCCAAATACATATAAAATACATATTTCTGAAACAATTATATAGAGCACCGTTCAAGCAATTTCATGCATCTCTACCATTTCATTCTCCAGTTTCATGTGTTCAGAAGAGGACAATAATAAAAAATAATACACTGATAAAACCTCTTCATGCATTTAATGATTGATGTAGATGCATGCACACAACCACAAAGATAATGGCAATAGCATGCCGTAATTCTCCTCAATGATGTAGCTGCATGCACAACCAAAAAGATAATGGGTATAGCGTGTTGTAATCCTCCTCAATGTGTGGATTCCTAAAAAAATAGAGAACCTGAGAAGATTCTCTTGAAGAGATATCAATAGTAAAATCATGTGGATCTGATAGTACAGATGAAGATTCACTATCCACAACATCTCAGGGACCTCCATCCAATTATATCCTTGATTGACTCCCACGTTTTGTCACATCAATCTCATGGAGGTCTACAATAAAGATTGCACAATTCTTGCATGATGTTTTCATTGATCAAACATAAGCCATGTGTTGGAAGATACATGGGAAACTAAAAATCATCAAGAAAGAATTGGTTCACAAGTATTTGAAGATCTATCTGACACAGGATGTTGTCTGGACCAAAAAGGCAGAATTATTTATAAAAGAAACAAATTTTTACTTAAATAATTGATCTAGATAGTAATTTGTGGTACAGTGGTGAAAAGAGTTTGGAGCTTAAAGTGGAAGAGGATTTTGCCTCTGAGTAGAACAGACAACATAAGTATGATACCAAAATTGCATCAAGCTCATTATGATAGTCTACAACCATGCTTGGTGAAATTTTATGCACAAGTATGAACATCGGTATTACCCGAAGTGTCTACAGTGGCAAGATGGTGAAGCCACAGGATTATTTGCTCAGGAGTTCCTCATCCTTCTATTTCAAATTCTTTTTCATTTTTGAATTTTATTTCAATAGTCATTTAAATTATAAGCCACAATTCGGGTTGATGAAAAAGGCCCACCATAAGATGAAAATCACCTAAAAGAACCATCTCTGAAATGCTTTATTTTTGTGATCCTACTATAATAGGATCAGCAAATGGATGAAAAGTGAAAACAATGTCTTCTTCAAAAGCCACCATAACTCGGACACAAATGCACCTATCACATAAACCCAAATCAGTTCACAAAAAAATGAATTGAAACTCTTGGTTTTTATTTTTTATTTTTAAAAAATAAGTAACAGATGGAGACAATGGAAGGAAACAAAAATCCATGAAACAATAGCTAAGGCAAGTTATATAACCATAAGTTGACTCTTAAGGTTCAATAAGTCTTATCTCCCAATATATGACTTTGAAATAATGGATCAAGTTATGATCCATCGATGTTTTAGAATGCTTTTGCATTCAACTCTCAGCCTGGCATATCAAAAGACTTTACCAACAAATGAAAATTCCAAGGTAAGACAATTATGGGCAAAAGACCAACCCGCCATGAAGACTAGGAGGGCAAAGGCATCGATTTATATCAACTTGGCCACTTGGTCAAATAGCGCACAGGTCCTATATAGCTCTAGAACATTGTTTCACACAATATATAATCTATCCTCATTCAAGTTTGACATGAAATAAAACATTTTGGAAAAGTTTGGTGCAATGTGCATGTGGATAACTGCACTCCATAAAATAACCCAGTACATCATTTAGAACAATAAAAAAAGAAAAGAAAAAACACTATTGGTTATCTAGTGTAACAGACGACAATCACAACTAATATAAACTTGCTACCAATCGACCTATGAAAGGGCCTTCTAAGAGCAACAAAGAGGGTACCACTAAATGTTCCCGTTGTTGTAGGTAAGCCAGTACTAGATATTGTGTGAACTGTGAACACAAAAAGAACCTAAATGATGGAGAGAACAGGAGAGCTGATATTTTGCAAAGTTGTAGCTCATGTATCCAAGGGTCACAATCTTGGTACTTGACCCTGCATAGGTACCAAATTGATACAGTGCTGGTAATGCCTGGCACAGGAATCGATTTGGCATATCAAGACTCGATAAGTGCTCCATACCAAGTTTTGTTTGATACCAGCATGATATGTCCAGTATAGGGATGGTATGCACCGGTACAGCAATATCATACATGTATCACCATGAATGGAATAAGTTTATGGATATAATAAAAGATCTGACAACCAATGAACTTCAACTGTGACCAGTATTATTTAAGATAGTAAAGAATCTATTCTGTTGGCTAATTGCCAAGAAATGCTCTACAGCAAATGGAAATGACTAATTTAAATGAATCCCCTCCTTAGAAGCTTAGCATTAGAAGACACTTGACCTTTAATTGGAAAAAAAAGGATTAAAAGAACTGTTACCTGGTGCATGGTTTGCATCTGCTTTATTGTTGATAGAAGATGGTATAATGTTCATTAATCCAATGGCCGTTTGAGTTTTTACATTTGCATCCTCAAAGTTTTGGAGATCAGAACTTTTGCCACCTATTCCTGAATTTATATTGTGGCTACTGGACAAAGCTGCCTTAGTAGATGAAGTTGCAATATTAGAAGTGTCATCATAATTGTTTTCAGAAGTTTCACCATAATGCATTGAATCTATTCTTGAAATGTCGTTGCAATGTTGGTCGCAGATATCTGCAGCTTCCATCGCTAAGTTGTTCCCACAGGGTTCAGCATCCTTACGGGTTGTACCCAGGCCTTCTCCAATTTTAACACCATTATCAGCCTTGTTTTCTTCAGAAGGCACCTCTCCTTTCTCCTTATAATCGATATTGGTTTGTTGCAAAACTTCTGGCGTATGTTGAATGGCATCTTTCAGGTTTTCAACAATGCTATTTTTATGCAATGAGTGAGCTCCTTGCTCGCTGTACTTAACTTCAGAAGAGGTATTGCCACTAGGACTAGTGCTGCTCCCATGTAGTTCCCCTTGAGGATAAGACTGAAGAAAATCAACATCACTGTTGAATTCATTTTCACTTCTTTTGCGCTTTAGTGAGCTAGCACCTTCTGGATTATCACCAGTGATATCTTTTTGATGTTGCAATAGATCGTCATTTCGAGAGCAATGCTGCGTATGTGTTTGACCCCTGCCCAAATCTTCAAATGATGCATGATTTCTGCTAATACCGAATTCAGCTCTTAAATGCCGGCTCACAATGGGGAAAGAAACTCTTGGTCTAAAATTTTGTTTGGTTGGTGGTGGACCACCTGCAATTGACAAATTTAAGCCCAAAGGTTTTTCTTTGGCTGCTGAAATACTATAACCAATATTGCCGTTTCCTTCGCTTGAACTGTTAATTCCTGAGCCCAACTTGTCCACCCTTGGATCATGTACTCTACTCACTAGATCTGCACCAAAAGTGGCTGGCTCATTTTGATTGCTCGAATCAGCAACCACGTTGAAAATTTCTAAAGGGCGTTGGGTGGTTGTGAAAGCCCATAATGCTGCACATGCTCCACAAAATCTGCAGTCTAAGACAACAGATGAAGGATCAAATTGGTAATCACCAAAAGGATGGTTGATGTGTTCTCCCCCCCCAGCTTCCTCCTGTCCATTTGACGAGTGGATTTTGATGCCTTCTTTTTGTTCATGAAGAATACGTTCTGATGATTCAGATGCAGAGGCACCTTTGCCAAAAGAACTTGATCTGTCCTCACTTTCAACAGCATAAGGAAGCAGTCGGGGTTCCCATCCACATAAACTTATAATTTTCAGTGCCTACAATTTATACACCAATTGTTATCTTTGGATGCATGTGAAACTAAAAAAAAAAGCAAAATGCGTCTCCAAAGCTTTATGTAAAGCTGTACATGACATGACACAACACAATTACTGTTGAGAAAAGCCAGAAAATACTTGAAAGGCATATTTTCTAGTCATTAATTGGTAGAAGAATAGCAACATAAGCATATATGAATAAACTAAATCTGCACTCAACAAGAATGACAACTAATGCAGATTGTGGTAATCTAGCCTTTAGGATTGCTCTGGCCTAATGTTTTGCTTAATGATAAATAGTAAGCATCCATGGTCATATATGTGCTCCATTAGGTAACATCCCAGTATAGCTTTTTGTTCATCAACATATTATTGACAATGGATAGCCTATAATCCCCTTCATGCCAAACATGCTGGAGCTATGCGTGGGTACTGGTACAGCAAGGAACTGACAAAAAAATCTGGCTATCATGAAGCACATCCTGTAAAAGGTTTTGCATAGAACACCATGAAAAATCTGATATTAGAATGGTGAAGAATATTATTCTCAATTCTTCAACCACAAGGATACACAATCTCAATGATCTAGACAAAGCTAGGAAGAAGTCAATTGTCAACAGCAAACAATATAACGATTCTTTTGCTTGGGGCGAAAACAGTTGTCAAAGTTCCAAGGGAGTACAAAAACACAGAGACGCCTGCTCAGCACCAGTGCCAAAAATGCCATGTGTCATACGCATGGTTCGAGGAATAACCAAGACAAGAATTTATTCTAATTATCTGACTCAACCATTATTTAAGTCATCCTTCCCTTAATTTATTATCCTTCCTTAATTTAAGAGTGATGTCATAATATGAAGGTTAGAAATGAAATACTTGGCAACACTTGAGTAATAATGATGGATGGAATTGGTTTGGCAATATCACAAAAGGGACTTAAGGATCAAATTGCTACATACCAATTTTCAAGAAACTATAAAACTCCATTAAATTCAGGGATCCAATCATACTTGCTGGCAACAAAGAAACAGTCAGAAGTTTGGCTGATCACTACAAAGTTCTAAATTTGTGTTCCTTCCCATGAGATGCTCTCAGTCCTCCAACATTAAATACCACAAACGTCCTCTCAGAAGATGGTAGATTTGGTGAATAGATGAACATCAGAATCCATTCTTACAGTTAAATAGAAAAAGATCTTTGAAGAATTTGATGAAGGATAGTAAGTAGTCTTGAATCCATCTCCTTCATATACCAAACCTAGATTCTTCATAACCAAAAGGACAAATAAACTACACAAAAAGAGGTATTAAGTGAAACACAATATGAAATGCTAATAAAGAATAATAATACAATGCTATATGTGATGCAGGAGTGGAATGCACTAATGGCAACCTAGGTATAAGGCTTGCAACTCTTGCTGTGCAAAAGAGCATGAATAGATAACCATTAAAATATTCCAGTTAAAGGACAGGCACATGGTTAGTGAAGTGTGCAGTATAGGGCCCATTTTGCCACATTGTCAGATTTCTTATTTTCTTAAAACAGGTTACAATTTCGTAATCTACGAGCCTACTTAGCATTGCTTTTATTTCTTATCTTTTATTCTTAAAAACAAAATCATAGAAACTAAGGCAAAAACATGTTTAGTGCTCTTATTGTTATTTTCTATTTTCAAATTATTTTCATTATTTCTAGAAATAAATGACAGTAGGAAATTCTTATCTTACCATTGCCGCCATCATCCCCACCACCAAACAAAATCATGGAAACTAATGCAAAAACATGTTTAGTGCTCTTATTGCTATTTTCTATTTTCAAATTATTTTTATTATTTATAGAAAAAATGAAAGTAGGAAATTCTTACTTTTACTATTTTCAAAACTATTTTTTCCTTACCATTGCCGCTACCATCTTCACCTCTAACATCATAGATGCCCACCATCGCTATGACCTCTGCCTCCACCATCACCACCTTGGCCATGATCATATTTATGTTTTTAAAAGTAATTGACTATACAAAAGTATATTTTAAAAATATTAAAAATAAAATAGAAATAATTTTTTTTATTTCTGAAAATAGGAGAATGGAAGTGGTTCCAAGCAGCACCTAACTGTTTTGTATTTTCAGAAACCTAAATTAAGAAAACAGATTTGGTAGTTCCAGGAGCTTCGTGAGAAGAAAATTATAAAAAAAAGGAACAGAAAATTATCCTTCTGAAGAATTTTCTTTTTATTAGATAAAAAAAGGATTACTAAGCATCTTTTAGGCCTCATACAATTTCAGTTTCTAAAATCAGAAATTAGCAAATGAAAATGAAATTAAGTGGATCCCTAGCTATTGATAATGGAGATATAAAGAATGTTTCTTGATACTTCGTGTGCAAGTGCAAGACAGTTATATTGTTAAACTTGGTTCAGAAATAATAGTATTATCAGAGTTATGCCCTAACATTTCATCCATAATTCAGCTAGAAGTGATATTTATGCTGTTGTATTTTGTATTATAGGTCAGATGGTTCCACAGCTACCATAAAGACATTAATGTATAAACCTAGAATTGCTCGAAATTCCAATTCACTGATAATTGTGTATGCAAGAAAAGATGAATCATGATTCTCAACTCAACTCATCTAAGCCTTTTTCCAACTACATGGGGCCGGCTACATGAATCTGCTTCCTCCACTCTACTCTATTTAGGGCCAAGTCATATTCAAATTACAAATAGTTATATCTTTTTTAATTATTTCTATCCATGTTAGTTTAAGTCTACCTCTACCCCTATCCTTATTATCATTTTTTGCATTACTTCATCTGTCTTCCCAAAATTGTCTTAGTTTGTTGGTCTAATCCTATTTGCATATGCACTAATTATATTAATTATATTATTCTTAATTATAAGTTTTAGAGATATAATCCGATTTTCTTTTCTAGTTACCTTAACAACATATTCCTTAAAATTCTTGTTTACAATTATTCCTACTCCATTTTTATTTTTATGTTTTTCAGTAAAATATAATTTATATCCTATATTCTCTATTTCTCTATATCTTTCACTTACCCATTTAGTCTCTTGTAAGCATATTATATTTACTTTCTCCTAATCATAATATCCACTATCTCCATAGCTTTACCTATTAGTGTTCCTATATTCGAAGTTGCTACTCTAAGCTGACTATCATGGACTAACTTCTTTACCTGCACTCATCCGTAGTGCAAGAACCCTTGCTCACTTATCACTGCATCCGAGCCGGTGCGGCGCCCATGCCTCTTGCCTATTTTTTAAATATTCGGAGGCAGATACAACGCATCTCTTAACGGGACGTCCTAATTTTTCGCATAGTTTGATTTAGTAAATTCATGTTTCAAGGGATCTAACGGAGTTTTACTGGCTATCAGCTACCTAACGCAACCCTCCACCTTTACCCAGGCTTGGGACCGCCTTAGCGGAGTTAAAGATGAAAAGATGAATCGTGATTAAGTTACAATATTTCACACAAGGTTTTAACATGGTGTCAAATCTTAGTAGCTGTCCTGTGGTACACTGGAATGGTTTATAATCCAAAATATTGGAATGGGACCATCTTACCATCATCTCGATGTCCCAATAGATGTGTCTTGGGGAGGACGAAACCATCTTGGTATTTTACATAAAATGGATGCATCGCTGCCCCATCCTACCCAACACTTGAGATGGCAATGTCCTAAGACATGTTACTTCGAATGTCATGACGATGGTGGGACAGTACCATCTCGATATGTAGGATGATAGTCCATATCAACATCCCATGGGACATGACATTTGAAACTATGATTTCATAATAAAATTTTTCAAAATAACATTTTATTTTTTATATTAATAAAAATCTTATGCATATGTTAAAGCTTCAACTCCGACTTTTGTTCCAAGAAGCAAGGAATAATACCTTGACCAATTCAAAGGAGAAAAAAAAAAACCTTGATATGAAGAATAACAAAGTAATTGCCATTGTCTAACTGCATCCTTAGTTTCTAAAATACATAACTATAAAGTTCCTGAACAACCAAATATCTAACCAAACAAGTGGCATAATCCACTGAACCAGTAGTTGAGAACTAGCTCAGTCAAAATCTCTGAATATAATCACAAGTATCAAGATCTATCCCATACATTTTGAACAATTAGGTTGTGTTTGAAATAGGGAATAAAGGGATATCCCCCCTTATCCCCAAAAGCTATAACTACAGGGGATAACTCTGAAAAAGTTTAACCAGAGGGAATAACCCATGTTTAACCCATAAACATGAGTTATCCCCTGAACTTATTCCCTAAGAACCCCAGGAATAGCTGGTTATCCCCAGCTATCCCTTGGAGAGCATATTTGTCAACAAAAAAATTGGTTTTGCCCTAAAATTTCTTCTCGTGTCCTTTCATCCTTCCCCGTCCCGTCCGAGCGGCCATCGCACCGATCTCCTGCTCCAATCTCCGGCTCCCGATCTCCTATTCCCCTTTCATTCTTTCCCCTTCCGTCCGAGCGGCCGTTGCCCCGATCTCCCGTCTTCCAATCTTCTGCTCCGTCTCCCAATCGTCGAAGCCCAAAGTTCGCCGCTATTGGACTTTCCTCTTCGATCTCGTTTGCACATCCATCGGCTCCCTATCGGACCACAAAGTTAAGGAGAAAAAAAGAAAGCGAAGGAAAAGAAGGCGTCCGTGTTTTTTTTCCCTCCGTTTCTTGTTGGGATTCAGGCTCTAATGGGTTCAGGAAGAAGAATAGGCGGATCCACAGGTCTCCGCTTGGCGTTGGCCTGGCGCTAACATCTCTCTTGGCCTCGCCCGTCCGATCCCTCCACTTCGACCTCCAATCGGGCCACACCAAGTGCATCTTCGAGGACATCAAGCTCCAAGCCATGTCCGTCGTCAACCCCACCGACTCCAGCCCCCTCCTCCCACCGCATCACGGCGATTGGACGACGGGGAGTTCCCGATCTTGATCTCCTCCACCACATCCCCCGTGTACCTCCCTTTCGCCGTCCCACTCCGCCTTGCAGCTCCCCACCACGCACTCGATCGCCAGCATTAGATCCGGGTTGATCTAGACCGTTTGATTTCAAATCAAACGGTCCAAATCAATTGTTGTATAAAAAATTGTAAGGGTAGTTTGGGGTTTAATACCAATTTTTTGAAAATGTCCTCTCCTATCCCTCCAATCAAATATAACCAGAGGGGATAACAAAAGGTTATCCTTTGGATTCACATTTTTGCATTTGATATGTCCAATGGGATAGCCAAGGGATATCCCCTGGAAAAACTATCCTGTACACTTATCCAGGGATAGAGTTTTTCCTATCAAATACTACCTAAATTCGTAGATAACTAAGGTATCAAAATTTAAATAAATTTTATTTTCTCCTAAGCTCTTTGACCCCCAATCAAAACTTTTCTATTTCTCTATATCAAAATGCTTACCACACTCTTTACAGAATACCATCCAGAACACTTCCACAACAGTAGCATGATACGTCTGGCTAAAAAAGAAGAGATTTCTAGTTTAAGCATGAATAGGGTTTAAAAAGAAAAAAGACAGAAAATTCCTTTGTTGTTAAGTGGTTATCACCATTTTAAGGCAATGTCATTCATTATGGCAACATTATAATCTCTATCATATATGGCCAGTTCATTGAATTTGGGTTTTCGTGGCAGGGTGCAGGATTTAGTTGCAACAATCTTATTTATTAAAAAAAAACAATGCAAGACTTCCAGTTTATTTCCTCAACTAGCATGAGTATTTTTATGGATAATTTCAACCTACCAATTCTTATTTCGGTAGTAACACAGTAGCATAAGCATGTTATACCTGGTAAAATAGATCAGCATTAGCAGCTTCCAAGGGACTCTCCAAATCGTTGCTTTTAGGACAAACTGTAAGCTTAATGCCATGTTTAGAACAATTGATGCATGAGAAGGCTGTGTCAAGAATTCTTCTAGATGAGGGTTCTTCATCTTCATGTAATATATGGCTGAGGATGAAATTATAGGAAGGGCTGAGAGATGTAGGAGTGCAGAAGAACGTTCATTGTAATTCTCAACCAGAGCTGGAGGAGGCGTTGGAGGAAACAGAGCTAATGCTTCATCACATGCATTGTCAATCCATGGACAAAGCAGTTTATGTCCATTGTCAAGTTTTAAGCTGAATACAGCAGCAGCCTTTTCAACTGCAGTAAGAGAATATGGTTGCAGGGTAAGAATGACAAAGGCTTTAAAAAATTAATAAATAAGACACATGTTTAATAATAGGAACAGAATTCCATTGAAATCTACTAGTCACGATCAAGTATCAACTAACGTCATCTATAGCAGCCAAAATCTTTATGCTGATAATAATTAACAAGACACATCATAGACATCCAATTAACAAGATCAGTATATAACTCTTAAGATGAGCCATTGGCTATTGGTGAATCTTAAAAATGATTCTTGAGATGAGCCATTGGCTACCGGCGAAACTTGAAAATGACTTGGTCGCATTCAATTATGACAAAATTCAGCTATAGCTCTTCCATGTGACAACTAGCCAATTTGCAGTTGACCAGAAACGCGGAATTTCTTGTAGCTACAGAGGCCTTGTTAGCATAATCCATGCAAGCATGCAATGATTGGGTCTTTCATATTTGTTCTTCAGGTAAAGATAGCATAGAATACATAGCACACCTTGTTGTAGTCTCCAAGAAGATGGAGTAGAAAAAAGAAGTCGTGCGCTGCATGCTTCACATGCTATGACATCCATCTCTACATTAGTCCAACCTCTCCTTGCACAGTTTACAGGACTGATCACCTGTGTACAACATAAAAATAAAACAATTAAAACATTCACTCACAAAACCTTAAACAAGCATGTAAAGATTACTTTTTCAAATATGTGCATGAAAGATGAAATATATCTTGCAAAAATGGATGCTAGACCACTAGGCTTCTAGAGTACATTCGATCCAAGAATACAACGCCTGCATACCTGAATTAAAACTCAAAATTTAATTGCTGCCGTGTCCAAAAAATTTAAATCATTTATATCCATAGGATATTATTTATAAATTCAAAAAAATACAGGCAGAGGTTTCAATAAATAAAAACATATGGAACATTGGAACTGCAACCCAGCTCCCGTTTGTAAAATCATCATATTCATGCTGGTATTAAAATACCAAAAAAAAAAAAAACCACTGTATCACTGTTAGCGCGCCTTATACATAAAATATCTTCTTTTTGTCATGAAATTAACTCGCAAATGGCAATACTTGGACTCTGTTTGTTCCCAGAGACCCTCTTGTTCCCTAACCCTACTGAATTGACAAACAATCATAAGACTCAGATCAGGAAAGAAAATCTCTGACATCAAAAGGCCTAAAACTATCCACTAAAATCCAAAGAGATAGATCTTTTCCACCTTCCTCTACTTCTTCTAATGTATTGGGCAACTAGAGAGCGAATCCGAACCTTGGGTTTTCCGAACCAGGTCATGGCCTTGAACGTAGCCAGCCTCCGGAATAAATCCCCTCGATCCCACGGCCGGCACGGAGGAGTTGGCCCAAGCATTCCCATCGAGGCCACGGTTGGAAGCCTCAGCCCCTTGTCAAGGCCCGCTCTCGGCCACGATTCTGCCCTTTTCCCTCTGTCCACCGAAGAGATCCCACTATCACATCAAAAATTAAAACGATTCAGCTAAAATCCATTAAAACAAAGAAAAAAAGACGATCAAAACCCTATATTTTTCTAGGGTTTCGGAGGAGGACCTGGAGGGAGACGGCTTCGGCCTGGGGGCTTGGTAAAGCTTGTCCATGACCTTCTGGAGCCGCTTCTCGGAATCGCCTGCCATTATTTTCCCTTGGAATCGTCTTCCCAGCAGCCGAGAGATCGATCGAGACGTGCGCCCGCTCGAGATCGAGGGAACGGCGGAGGGAAGCTCCTGTTGCTCGCCTTCAGGCGCTCCGAATCGCCGTTAGATACAGCTGCTGTTTTGGTTTGAGAGCTTTGTCACCGCTATGGACTACACCGCTCGTCCACATGGATCCATATACCTGACATGATGGACAGAATAGCAGATTATTACTTTTTGATCGTACATTAAAAGTTGTTTTCCAGCCTACTTCAACCCGCTATCTTATTTGGATTTTGCTGATAAAAAATCGTAAGGTTCTGACTGGAAGAAGAGTATCGAAGGAGTGGCAAAGCTCTGCCAGACAACATCGTTGCGCGCATTCAAGAGAACAAGATTTCCATCATCGCGGAGGCTGGCTGAAGCGATGGAGGAGTTGTGAGTGTTGCTGCTCCAGACCTCAGCTCCTTCAAGAGTCGAAGAGAACGAGACCTCCAGCCTCATTGAGTTGAAGAAACGAATTATATCCGATAGAAATAAGCGTCGGCAACCATACAGGCGCCTACTTGGGTCCACATGGGTGTCATGGGTCTTGAACTGGGTGTCGTGGGTCTTGAACTAGGGTGTCGTGGGTCTTTAACTGGGGGTGTCGTGGGTCTTTAACTGGGGGTCGTGGGTCTTGAACTGGGTGTCGTGGGTCTTGAAACTGGGGGTGTCGTGGGTCTTGAACTGAGGGTGTCGTGGGTCTTGAACTGGGGGTGTCGTGGGTCTTGAACTGGGGTGTGGGTCTTTAACTGGGGGTGTCTTGGGTCTTTAACTGGGGGTGTCGTGGGTCTTGAACTAGGGTGTCATGGGTCTTGAACTGGGGGTGTCATGGGTCTTGAACTAGGGTGTCATGGGTCTTAAACTGGGGGTATCATGGGTCTTGAACTAGGGTTATCGTGGGTTTTGAACTGGGATGTCATGGGTCTTAAACTGGAGGTATCGTGGGTCTTGAACTGGGGTGTCGTGGGTCTTGAACTAGGGTGTCATGGGTCTTGAACTAGGGGTATCGTGGGTCTTGAACTGGGATGTCGTGGGTCTTGAACTAGGGTGTCGTGGGTCTTGAATTAGGGTGTCATGGGTCTTTAACTGAGGGTGTCATGCGTCTTGAACTAGGGTGTCATGTGTCTTGAATTGGGATGTCATGGGTCTTGAACTGGGGTGTCGTGTGTCTTGAACTGGGGTGTCATGGGTCTTGAACTGGGATGTCGTGTGGTGTCATGCATTGTTAAACCCCCACCGCTTCCTCACAAGCGTTGCCTCCTGACGCCATGGGATCTGGGCAAGCTCTCCGCCCATTACTTCCAAAAGGGCCTTCTCTTCGCCAACCTTCCGCCTTCCCCATCCACCGACCAAATCGTCGACCGCCTCAAATCCTCCCTCTCCATGGCTCTCCTCCATTTCTATCCCATCGCCGGCCGTCTCGTAACTGAAGAGGCGCGTGATGAGAACCAGAAGGTGACCGGCATCTTTGTATCCATCGATTGCAACGGAGAAGGCACGGAGTTCACCCATGCCGTCGCTCACGAAATTAGAGCCTCCGACGTGCTATCCCCTTCCGAAGACGTCCCCTCCTTCATCAAATCTTTCTTCGCCCTTGACGGTGCCATCAACCATGATGGCCACACTCAACCTCTACTCGCGGTCCAGCTAACCGAGCTAAAGGATGGCATCTTCGTCGGATGCTCCTTCAACCATGCCATCGGAGATGCCACTTCCTACTGGAAGGAAGTTGACAAACATTCAAAGCAGTACGTGTTTACTTATCAAGATCAAATGATGGCATCCACTGTAATATAATATGTAAATTCTGTACAACCATAAAATTGTAAACAAGAAACATTTATTACATGTTTCACAGAAGTCACTAAACTCTTCTCCACTTTATATGATCTCATAGAATTTCTAAAGATTCTTGAAAACACCATAGCTTTGTAACTGCTGACATACATGCTATTGAAATTAAAAATGGCAAGGGCTGCACCTGAAAGGTTCAGGCACTAAGGCACTGCAGAGGGAAAAGTCAGACAACGACATGAATTATTTACAAGCCAAAACTGAAACAAGAAATGCATTCCCCACCCCCCCTGCAGTTGCCTCATCAGAGGTTCTTTGCTAGTGCTCGCATGAACGCTCGAACAATTTCCGTCGCACGAATAGCTTTGGTCTACTTTTAGGTCGTTCTGCTCGTTCGTCATCTATTCAAAGATACATGCACAAAGAACATGATTACTAAAAAGCAGAATAGATGCAAAATTTTGAAGCAGAAGACTCTTGTGCTCTTTTCTACCCACACACATCAACAAGGGAAGAACATCACCCACAGCAGCAAATAAAAAGGAAGCGTATAGAAAGGCATTCATATGATACAGGAGTCTAAATTTACAAAACAACAATATATTCCACTTGCTTCTGTTCATATATTTTCTCCCTGAAAATGAATGTCTAAGACGTCAAATGATCAAACAAGCAGCCAAAAAGGGAGGAAAATTGGATGGCATATATAAAAAGAGAGTGCTTCTTCAGTTTGGGAATACCTTTAATTTGTTTTTCGAGTTCTGTCAGAGAAGTTTCTGCAACTGGCTGTGGATGTTGGGTAATGGGCCAAAATAGGTCATGAAAACCCTAATGGGCCTTGAAAGCCCATTAACCCCTTATGTATGTGAATGAGAAATTGCGGGGACATTTAGTCCCACATCGGAAAGAACAAGGAAGGAAGGTTCACTTATATGGAAACCTCCTCCTTAAGCTTATGTTTCTTCGGCTCACCATAGAAGGAGAGCTTGAGGGTGATGCGCGCACGCGCACGTGCGTGTGCGAAGGGCGCAATGGGCGCTTTGTAGGCGCACTCACGCGCACGCGCGTGTGCGAAGGGCGCAATTTCGCATCACCCTCGCGCACGCGCACGTGCGTGTGCGAAGGGCGCAATGGGCGCTTTGTAGGCGCACTCACGCGCAAGCGCGTGTGCGAAGGGCGCAATGGGCGCTTTATAGGCGCACTTTGCACTAAAGGGCATAAGGTTGCTTCCAAAGGGCATCTAAAAAACTATAAATAGGACTAAAGACCCTCTCATTCAATCATCCAATTATCCATTCCGAATTGAATCAAATTCAATTCAGTTCTTCCACTCTCTTAGGCATTTGCATACTTTCCTAAGGATAGTATAGCAATAGTGCATTGAAAAGAGAGTTGCATTCTTGGTTCGATTATTTTGGTGAATTGTAGTGCTGCTTTCATCAAAAGGAGACTGTTGTATCCTGGGAGACAATCGTCATACTGACCGTGAGCACCATTGCGGGACAAAATTGTCTTAAGGACATAGAGTATAACTCTAGCCTCAGTCTGATTCAAGTAGGTAGCCACCATCTGCCACACATACAGCCAACAGTGGATCCATGTTGGAAGAACAACTAGCTACTGCAGCTTGGGAAGGCTGAGTTCCAGAAGTCTGAAACAACAGTAACCAGTAAACGACAGCCATAAGAGGAATTCTTGTGGGTCCTCAAGAAGATATTAGAAAAATTCCAGGAGGAAGTGAGGAAGTTCCAGTAGGAAGTGCCATCTCCGATGGCATGGTTGAAGGAGCATCCGACGAAGATGCCATCCTTTAGCTCGGTTAGCTGGACCGCGAGTAGAGGTTGAGTGTGGCCATCATGGTTGATGGCACCGTCAAGGCGAAGAAAGATTTGATGAAGGAGGGGACGTCTTCGGAAGGGGATAGCACGTCGGAGACTCTAATTTCGTGAGCGACGGCATGGATGAACTCCGTGCCTTCTCCGTTGCAATCGATGGATACAAAGATGCCGGTCACCTTCTGGTTCTGATCACGCGCCTCTTCAGTTACGAGACGGCCGGCGAGGGGATAGAAATGGAGGAGAGCCATGGAGAGGGAGGATTTGAGGCGGTCGACGATTTGGTCGGTGGATGGGGAAGGCGGAAGGTTGGCGAAGAGAAGGCCCTTTTGGAAGTAATGGGTGGAGAGCTTGCCCAGATCCCATGGCGTCAGGAGGCAACGCTTGTGAGGAAGCTGTGGGGGTTTAACAATGCATGACACCCCAGTTCAAGACACACGACACCCCAGTTCAAGACCCATGACACCTCAGTTCAAGACCCACGATACTCCCAGTTTAAGACCCATGACACCCCAGTTCAAGATACACGATACCCTAGTTCAAGACCCATGACACCCCCAGTTAAAGACCCATGACACCCTAGTTCAAGACCCACGACACCCTAGTTCAAGACCCACGACACCCCAGTTCAAGACCCACGACATCCCAGTTCAAGACCCACGACACCCCCAGTTCAAGACCCAGACACCCCCAATTCAAGACCCACGATACCCCCCAGTTAAAGACCCACGACACCCCAGTTCAAGACCCACGCACCACCAGTTCAAGACCCACGACACCACCAGTTCAAGACCCACGACACCCCCAGTTCAAGACCCAGACACCCCCAGTTCAAGACCCACGATACCCCCAGTTCAAGACCCACGACACCCCTAGTTAAAGACCCACGACACCCCCAGTTCAAGACCCACGACACCCCCAGTTCAAGACCCACGACACCAAGACCCACGACACCCCAGTTCAAGACCCACGACACCTCCAGTTAATGACCCACGACACCCCAGTTAAAGACCCACGATACCCCAGTTCAAGACCCACGACACCCTCAGTTCAAGACCCACGACACCTTAGTTTAAGACCCACGACACCCCTAGTTCAAGACCCACGATACCCCCAGTTAAAGACCCACGATACCCTAGTTCAAAACCCATGACACCCCCAGTTCAAGACCCACAACACCCCAGTTCAAGACCCAGACAGCCCCAGTTCAAGACCCACGATACCCCCAGTTCAAGACCTAGACACCCCAGTTCAAGACCCCGACACCCTAGTTTAAGACCCATGACACCCCCAGTTCAAGACCCACGACACCCTAGTTCAAGACCCACGATACCCCCAGTTCAAGACCCACGACACCCCCAGTTAAAGACCCACGACACCCTAGTTCAAGACCCACGACACTCCCAATTCAAGACCCACGACACCCCCAGTTCAAGACCCACGACACCCTAGTTCAAGACCCACGACACCCCAGTTCAAAACCCACGACACCCATGTGGACCCGAGTAGGCGCCTGTATGGGTTGCCGGCGCTCATGTTTCTGTCGGATATAATTTGTTTCTTCAACTCAATGAGGCTGGAGGTCTCGTTCTCTTCGACTCTTCGAAGGGAGCTGAGGTCTGGAGCAGCAACACTCACAACTCCTCCGTCGCTTCAGCCAGTCTCCGCGATGATGGGAATCTTGTTCTCTTGAATGCGCGCAAGGATGTCGTCTGGCAGAGCTTTGCCACTCTTTCGGATACTCTTCTTCCAGGCCAGAACCTTACGGTTTTTTATCAGCAAAATCCAAATAAGATGGCGGGTTGAAGTAGGCTGGAGGGAAAGGGCATTTCGTCTTCACACCAATTGTGAAAGGCTGAACGACTTTTAATGGATGTACGATCAAAAAGTAACATTATCCCCCTGCTATTCTGTCCCATCATATCAGGCCACATGGGATCCATGTGGACCAATAGGAAGAAGCAGTGCAGCCCACGTAGGACTTGCTGCACTGGGGACGATGTACAAAGTCTTTTCCTTTGGTTTGGATTGCTGGGCCCCAGCCTCCGCGTCCTTTGGTCGAGTCACCGGCGTATCGTGTTTTAATCTGCCGCGTTCGGCTTCGCGGCCAGCGAATGGGGGCGCCTGGAAGGCTGGAACTTAACCGGACTGACTGCGGTTCCGGCACGATCCGGATGGGACCAGACCATAGTTGTTATAATGGAATCGGATCGATCGGTTAGGCTGATTAAAGTAGAATCCAAAGGCTATGTTGATCCGATTTTAACATAATCCAAAATAACTTGACCAATTCATTCGGTTTATTCATGAATCATTAACTCAGTCCCAATCAAATAAAATCATAAATTTTATTATCAGGTTAATTTAATTTATTTATTAAAAATTAATTTTTATTAATATAAATTTATTTTAATATTAAAATAATTAATCGATGATTCAACTAGTAATCCGATAGTTGAACCAATGATTCGAAGATCCAAGCTCTTAGTCGGATCAATGTTCGAACGGATCTGACAACTATGGACTGGGCTTCTTTTCAGGGCATGGTTTAAGATAACGGAAACGGCGACGTGATAACAGTTTCGAGCTTTCATCGGGTTCCAAAATATTATGTGATTGTGGGCCATCTATCAACTTAGTTTAGTGGTTAGATGCCGCATAGCAAGAAAAAGATATTAAAAAGCATATTAAACTTTACTTTATATCATTGTCGAAAATGATGAAGGATTTTTTTTTTGTTACAAATGGACGATCACACCAGTCTAGCATGAATCAAGCCCGACATGTCAGAGTACAATATCTGAGATAAGACTATAGGACATAAGTCACCTGGTCTCCAGGACCAAAAACCAGAGTGCTGGGCCACCCGGGCAGCTACCCAATCCGCCGCTGAGTTAGTTCCTGGTAAATATGCCGAACCTGGACTCTAGATGTCACAAAGCAAAGGGTTTGAAGATAAGGGGTCGCCGGAGTCCTGTCGGAGCCAGCGCACCACTGTAGTAGAGTCCCCTCAATAATAAGACGACAAAAATGATGAAGGTTTGGTGGTACTTAATTTGCCGCTCATGTATTTTTTGTTTTGAAGAGGAAGATGCATATTGATACGGCTGGCCGTTTCCTCTGGAGTAGTATTATCTTCTGCACGATTTCCGAAAGCAATGATGTGACAACGAAACCCAAAGCCTCCAGCATCGATCTTCGGAACCGGCCTCCAGCGTCGGCCTCAGACCCAGACGGCCAGCGTCGGCCTCTTGAGCCAGACAGCCAGCGTCGGCCTATTAAGCCAGACAGCCAGCGTCGGCCTCTTGAGCCAGACAGCCAGCGTCGGCCTCTTGAGCCAGACAGCCAGTGTCGGCCACCAGCGCCGGCCCCCGGCGTCGGCCTCCAGCGTCGGCCTTTTGAGCCAGACAGCCAGCGTCGGCCTCCAGAGCCAGACAGTCAGCGTCGGCCTCTTGAGCCAGACAGCCAATGTCGGCCACCAGCCCGGCTCCCGGCGTCGGCCTCCAGCGTCGGCCCCCAGCGTCAACCGTCAGCATCGGCTTCCAACATTGGCCACAGGTGTCGGCCTTAATAATAAATCCCAGTACTGAAGCTTTGGTTCCGGCATCCGGCATTGCCACCCAGCGTCGGCCCCCAGGGTCGACCTTCATACAAGGATTAGTCTTGGGCAACTGACCCCGCGATTTAAGGGCTACGGCCGGATAGCTCGGGCGTGTCAGCCTGATCAGCAGTTACCGCTATAAGCGGCCCTTATCCAGCAACAACTTACCGTTCGATGAAACATCACAACGGAACAGATCCGACGGTTCCAACAGACCAAGGTATACGGATCTCCAACAGGTATAAAAGGAGGATTCGAGCTCCATGCCAAGGGGGCTCTTTTTTCCTTTCTCTCAAAAATAAGACTTGCTTGACAACAGTCCTAAAAAAGATCACATCCCTGTTCGACGACTCACTAACTTGGGCGTCGGAGGGTCCCCGCCGGAACCACCGGTCCGAGACTTTTTGCAGGCTCTTGGAGGAAGACGGCGGCCTTTTCCAATAGACCAAGGCTCTTGGGGGAAGACGACGACCTTTCTATGCATCCAGTGATCTCAGCCTGCCCGACGTTCATCATACGCGAGTCGGCCACAACAGATTGGTGCGCCAGGTAGGGGAGCGGCAAGCCAGGTCAAAAATTCTCCTTGGAACCCCTCTAGTTTTGCAAAGGAAGCGATGGTGACCACGCGAGCACAAGAGGCCTCCTCCAGCCAAGCAGCCGGGCACATCCCGCGAGTTGAGCATGCTCCACCCCTCGCTCCGACAAGCCAATCCGACCGACTTGATGTCCTAGCTCATCAGGTCCAGGATCTGACGATGATGGTCCGGGGCTGCAGGAGCGTCATGTGGCTGCTGTAACACAACCCCCTGCGATGGGCAAAGGGTGCGAGGAACAGTTCAGTCTCACCAGGAAGGAACCCCGCCTGAGGTTTCTCATCGTTCGCCCCCTGAACCTCATCATCAAGGGACCTCGAAGCGGCGACGGTCTCCCTCCCGTCGCCACGGTCACTCCCACCGCCGACCGGAAAAAAGGAGTCCAGGCGAGCACCTTCGCTGCGCCGGCGATCTTCTTCTTCCGAGTCATCCCAAGGGACCTCAAAGCGGCGACGGTCTCCCTCCCGTCGCTCCGGCCGTTCCATCATCGACCGAAGAAAAGGAGGCCAAGCGGGCACATTCTTTGCGCCGGCAATCTTCTTCTTCCAACTCGTCCCGAGGTAACACTCCCGGAGAACCACTCGACGGGCTGAGCAAAGGCTTGACGAGTACCATCGGCGGTTGGACGAACTCAGCCGTCGGATCGCCGATCCCTATGCAGCGGAGTATGAGCATCGCCCCCCGCTTTCTTGCCATATCATGAAGGAACCGGTTCCCCCCCGATTCCGTCTCCCTCAATTGGACCCATATGACGAACGACGGACCCCCTGGACCATCTGGAAAGCTACAAAGTCCTCATGCAGGTCCAGGGAGCGACGGATTCCTTATTATGCTCGCCTTCCCGGCCACGCTCTGTAAGGCGGCATGCGCGTGGTACTCCCGTCTACCCCCCGCAGCATCAACTCGTTTCGGCAACTTGAGCGGTCCTTCCGGGCTCACTTTGATGCCTGCCGAAAGATCCCACGAGTTGCCGATAGCCTTTTTGCTGTCCAGCAGAAGAGTGGCGAGACCTTAAAGGATTTGTTGCTCGATTTAAGGAAGCGGCGCTGGAAGGGTACAACCTGGAGGACTCTGTCGCCACTTTGGCCCTAAAGAGAGGACTTTGCCCGTCCAGATTCGCTTACTCCCTGGATAAGAAGCCTCCGCGTTCCTACGCCGAGCTTCTGAGTCGAGCACAGAAGTACATCCGCGACGAAGCAGATTCTTCCCGGAGAGAAGTTGACAAGAACCCCGGTAACAAACCACCGCCTCCTGACCGCTGGTGCACAACCTCGAAAGCCCGAGCCTCCACGACGCTCGGATCGCCGGCCACAGGCACTGGTTCCTAAAGAGCAGTTCACTCCCCTCATGGCCCCCATCTCCATATCCTATTGGAGATCGAGAGGAACCGTATTTCAAGCGTCCGGTTCCCTTGAAGTCCGGAGGCCCCCGTAACAAGGAGTTTTACTGCCGGTACCATCGGGACTACGGCCACGACACTGAAGACTGCCGCCATCTAAAAAAGGCCATCGAGGAGTTGGTTCAGCAAGGCCAACTGAACAAATTTGTCCGAAGGGGGAATCTCCCCGCAGCGGGCCCCATGGTGCCCTCAGGTAGCTCGGTGGCGTGGATAACACCCCAACTGAAAAGACCATAGCTATGATCTCTGGGGAGCGGATGGTGGCTTCAAAGAGGCCGCGAGAGGGAATAGACTCTGTAATACCTTTCTTCGGAAAGGATCTAGATGGGGTAGTTAACAAACATGACGACAGCATCGTGGTATCCATAACTATAGCTAAACACCCTAAAAAAGAATTCTAATTGATAGTGGGAGCTCTGTGGATGTCTTAGTTATGAGGCTTTTGTTCGGATGAAGTTATCAAGGTCTTTACTCCGACCCGTCGCCACACCGCTTATGGGTTTCACGGGAGACTCGGTGAGCGTCGAAGGCGAAATTGCTCTCCCGTCACGGCTGGAACTCCTCCATGTAGAGCACGGTGGTAATAAACTTCTTGGTGGTCCGGGTCCGCTGGCTTATAACGCCATCTTGGGAAGACCGGGGCTGAATCTGCTGGACGCCGTGATCTCCACCAAGAGACTATTGGTGAGGTTCCCTACTAATGAAGGGATCGGAGAAATGAAGGGGGAACAAAGCCTACTTCCGCCCTGCTACCATCTGTCGCCCAGTCCGTGAACGCAGAGTCAGCCACTGCCTCTGAGTCAATCGATCCTAGGGAGTTGGGAAGAAGGGGAGAGCCGGCAGAGCACCTTCTAACCCTCCCCTTGGGTGATGACCCAGCAAGGACTGTTCAGCTGGAAGCAATCGCTCCCGGAGGAAGTACGTCATCAACTTCTTACTTTCCTGCGGGCCAACACGGACGTTTTCGCATGGTCATCCTCAGACATGCCGGGCGTTCCTGAAGAAGTAATCACCCACCAACTTAACCTCAAGCCGGGGTGTCGGCCTGTCCGACAGAAAAAGAGAAACTTCGCTCCAGACAGGCAGAAAGCCATCGACGAAGAGATTCGCAAGTTAATGGCTGCAGGCCATATTCGGGAGGTCCACTACCCGAGTGGTTGGCTAATGTGGTTCTGGTCCGCAAGGCCAATGGAAGTTGGAGAATGTGCGTAGACTTCACCGACCTCAACAAGGCATGCCCCAAAGACAGCTTCCCCCTGCCTCGAATCGATCAACTGGTGGACGCTACATCCGGCCATGAGGTTCTTAGCTTCATGGATGCTTTCTCTGGATACAACCAGATCCGGATGAGCCCGTCGGATGAAGAAGCTACCTCCTTCATAACCGAAAAGGGGCTGTATTGCTACAGGGTAATGCCTTTCGGGTTAAAGAATGCGGGAGCTACTTACCAGAGGTTGATGAACAAGGTCTTTGAAGTGTCAGATAGGGCGTAACATGGAAGTGTACGTGGATGACATGCTAACAAAAAGCATTCATGCCGGTGACCATATTGCGGACCTAACAGAGACTTTTGACAGCCTTCGTCGTACCAGATGAAGCTAAACCCTCGCAAATGTGCATTTGGGGTGACCGCTGGGAAGTTTTTGGGTTTCATGGTGACCCGGAGGGGGATCGAAGCAAACCCTGACAAAGTCCAAGCCATCTTGGACATGATGCCTCCGCCAATAAGAAGGAAGTACAACGCTTGACAGGAAGAGTAGCCGCCCTAAGCCGCTTCCTATCCAAGTCTGCTGAAAGGTGTCCTGCCTTCTCAAGGCGCTTCGCCGTATCAACAGTTCGAATGGACCAAAGAATGCCAGGAGGCGTTCGAAGGGTTAAAGACTTTCTTATCTACCCCGCCATTGCTAGCCAAGCCGACGAGCGGAGAAAGAACTCCTTCTATACCTTGCAGCCTCTCCTGAGGCTGTTAGCTCCGTGCTAGTCCGTATGGACACTAACGGCACACAAAGGCCAGTTATTATACGAGTAAGGTACTTCATGATGCTGAGACCCGATACTCAAACATGGAAAAAATCATCTTCTCATTGATCGTGTCTGCCCAAAGACTGCGGCCATATTTCCAAGCCCACCCGATCGTGGTGATCACGGACCAGCCTCTAAAGACGGTTCTGGCTCGTCCAGATACTTCCGGCCGACTGGCAAGATGGGCCCTCAAGCTGGGGGAGTTCGATATATCTTTCCGCCCCGGTCGGCTATGAAGTCCCAAGTTCTGGCAGATTTCTTGGTTGAATGTACTTGGGGAATGGAGCCACTGAAGAACCTCCTACGCACATTCAACCCCTTGGAACCAGCGAAGATGAGTGGGTTCTCCACGTGATGGGGCATCTAACTCTCAAGGGAGCGGAGCAGGCCTCATCTTGGCCAACTCGGACGGGTCGTGACTGAATGTGCACTTCGCTTCCTCTTTCCAGCTACTAACAACCAGGCGGAATATGAAGCTTTGTTATCCGGTGTAAGGTTGGCTAGGGAGCTTGGGGTGAAACGCCTTAGGCCTTCACCGACTCCCAACTAGTTGCTGGCCAGATTACAAAGGAGTACGAGGCAAAGGATCCCATCATGGCCCGCTACTTAGACGCGGTGCACTCAATGGTTTCCCCATTCACTCACTCAGCGTCAGCTACATTCCTCGACAAGAGAACGCCAGAGCCGACGCCCTATCCCATCTCGCCGCCTCGGTTGACGGGATGTTGGGAAAGGCTTATGTGGAGCATTTAGAAGTCCCAAGCATTGAGGTACCAAGAGAAACTTTGCCGGTAGAGCTGGAGCCTCCTGGATGGACGCCTATGTTCAATACTTTACTGATGGCATCCTCCCAGAAGACCCTGCCGAAGCTAGGAAACTTAGAAGACGAGCCCCGAAAATTCTTCCTTATGGAAGGAAAGCTCTACCGAAGGTCATTCTCATACCCTATCCTCAGGTGTGTCGGTCCACCGACGCCAACTATATTTTGCGAGAGATACACGAGGGGATATGTGGAATCCATCTGGGGGGCAGGGCCCTTGCATATAAAGCTCTACGTCAGGGGTATTATTGGTTGACAATGAAAGAGGACGCCTCTGAACTCGTCAAAAGATGTGACAGCTGCCAGCGTCATGCCAACATCCAACATCAACCAGCGTCCCAGCTGACCCCCCTGACTGCACCGTGGCCCTTTGCACAATGGGGCATGGACATCTGGGACCTTTCCCCTGCCTCCGGACAACGTAAGTTCCTAGTTGTGGCCGTCGATCATTTCACTAAGTGGATCGAGGCGGAAGCTCTTGCTAAAATCACGGAAGCCAAAGTGAGGGCTTTCTTCTTCTGGAAATCTGTGGTGTGTCGGTTTGGGTTACACACACCCTGGTTATAGACAACGGCCGACAGTTTGATAACACGGCCTTCCGAGAATTCTGCAGGGCCTAGGCATCCGTCACCGATTCACCTCCGTAGGGCATCCCCAAACCAACGGCGCAGCTGAGGTGACCAATCGCATCATCCTCCAAGGGCTCCGGACTCGGCTAGATAACTGTAAAGGGCGCTGGGTGGAAGAACTTTCCAGTGGTTGTGGGCCTACCATACGACACCGCGAGCACCCACAGGGGAAACCCCTTTTAGCTTGGTCTTTGGGACCGAGGCGGTCATCCCCGTAGAAATAGGGCTCCTAGTCCCCGGACGGAATTATACCACGAAGAAAGCAACTCCAATCAGCTGAGGGCTGATCTGGATTGGTGGAAGAATTGCGAGATCAAGCGCATCTTCGTATGGCAGTGTTCCGTCAGCGAGTGGCCCGAACTACAACTCTCGGGTGCGGCCCAAGACATTCCGGCCAGGAGACCTGGTCCTACGAAGAGCTGAAGTATCAAAGCCAATAGAAGGGGGCAAGCTGGCACCAAAATGGGAAGGGCCATACCGTGTCAAAGAGGTACTCCACCATGGGCATATAAAGTCGAAGAGCTAGACGGAAAGCTGCTCCCTCGAACTTGGAATGCCGACAATTTACGACGGTACTATCAATAGAATTCTATCGTTATCAACTTGAATCTGTTTGATGCCTGAATAATAGACATGTTCTTATTTTCGAATGAGTGTATTAGCAAAAGACCGGATCCGCTCCGGCAGACAAGACCAACTCCGCGTTGGCACCTAAGACCGGCGCCAGTGCCGGCAGCAAAGACCGGATCCTTCCGGCAGTCAAAGACCAACTCCGCGTTGGCACTAAGACTGGCGCCCAGCGTCGGCAGCAAAAGATCGGATCCGCTCCGGCAGCAAAGACCAACTCCGCGTTGGCACCTAAGACCGGCGCCCAGCATCGGCAGCAAAAGACCGGATCCGCTCCGTCAAAAGACCAACTCCGCGTTGGCACCTAAGACCGGCGCCCAGCGTCGGCAGCAAAAGAACCGGATCCGCTCCGGCAGTCAAAGACCACTCCG